>KK122102.1:14909-98328 GCA_000611955.2 Stegodyphus mimosarum | reverse complement strand
TATATATATATATATACACCCACACTATGCATGTCATGCAGTCATTGTATGTCAGGAAAACATACAATGACTGCATGATAATTTTTATGAATACGTTTTATATCTTTATTTTTAATAACTGAAGATTCTGCATGTTTGTTCTTTGCATTGTGAAAACACAGCAGCATCTAGAATCATCAAATTGTGAACATAGTCCTGCACACAAGCATTTGCACCTTGAGGATCAAATTTTGAACTTCTAGCTTGATTTTTACTTGCTTGATGTTTTGTGTGAATTCAGTGAATACTGCTCAACACACTCAGGAATTTTAAAGCAATATATTGCCATTTGCCAATATTTTTCTTTGAAATTTAATCAGCAAACTTACCAGTTTAAAAGAAACGTGTTGCTACTGCTGAAAGTAAAATATTTTTGTCTTGCACTCACCAGAACTTTGCCATTTGGCAACGTGAACGGTATTTAATTTTCAAATTTAATCTGTCTGTTATTGATGAACAAACTAAATGATTTAAAAGCTACAAACACAGGTCTTACTAATATTCATTTATTTACATTTTAATCTAGTTGTTATATTAAAAAATGCATTTAATTCAAGATATTTCTAATTAAAAACATTAAATATTTTTATGAAATTAACTGAGCTGGCCTCATTAAAATTCTTGTATATAATTTTCTTTTTTATAATGACTAATTTAGGCAGCTGACTGCATAAACAATTAATTTATAAAACAGGCTTGAATTATCATAACAGATATTTTTTTCTCTGCATGAGAAGAAACAATAAAAAAGTGACATCTTCTTCTTCTAAAAATAAGTAGATTATTACTTATCATGAGGTATGTTTAAAATATCTTTTAATTTTAATAATATATAATATATTATTAATCAGTGAAATAATTCTATTTTGTCATTTGTCAATGACAAGAAAATTAATAATAAAATATCCACTGTCTGAAGGGTATGCTCTTTACTGTTTATAAATAGCAGAATTATAATTTTTTATGCTCATTAAATGGTTTCATATAAAAATAATGGAAAGGCCTGTTTTAGTATTAAAAGGTTTCATCGTGGACAAAATAGCACACTTCATTAAATTCATAGCTGGTCTCATTATTTTACATGAAAATTTTTATTAATTACATCTCAGGGATTTTTTTAACAACTAAAGCTTTATGAATAATTTACAAACTGGAATTTTCACACTAAGGAGATTATGCAAAAAGTTACACCTCTCTCTTTAGCCAGAAAAAAATAATATTTCCCCTCATATTATTATTAAAAACTTTGCCCCCTCCCAAGAAAGATATAATGTATATTAGAAAGCAAACTACTCTTAAATCTCACACAGTTCTATGTTCTCGCACAGTTAATATCTTTTGAATTTCTGCATTATGCCACATAAAAGAAGATAAAGCTAAATATAAAAACTACAGACAAAATTTTTTGTTTACTTTTTTATGTTCCTCTTCAGTATGTTCTTTTTCTTCTTTCAGATGATGCAATTCAATCTGCAGGGAATTTACTTCTTCTACCTTCATTTGCATTTCCTTTGTTGCATTTTCTTCAGTTTGCTTCAGTTTTGCTTGTATTCCTAATGCAACTTTATTAGCCTCATCTATTTTTGCATGTAAAGAAGCAATTTCGTCCAATTTTGATTGAAGTTCATTCTCTTTTTCTTCTAAAGAAATTGCTAATTGCTCTACCTTCTGCATCAATTCAAGTATTTTCTAGATGAATAAAAGTTCACATTCATAAAATCAACAAAGTCAAAAAATAAATATACCTCTAAAATTGCACAAACGTCATTGAACAATTATTATTATTATTATTTTACAATTCTCTAATATATATTTGATGTAGTATTCTGACACATATATGATATTAAATTTTAGGAAAACTTCCATCAAATCAAAATAAATAAAAATCTATTATCAATAATTATTAAATGCATGACTAATTTAACAGAAAGTTATCAAAAAATTGCTATAGATTTATGGAAATAAAGAAATAATATAATTTAAATAATTTCAGCATTTTTAAAAGTTATCAGGAAGAAAAGCTGCACCAAAATTTTAAAATTAATTGCCTCTCCCTCCAAACAAAACCCAGAAATAATTAATTTTTTATCCTAAAATAATGCATTTTTTTAACTTAAAGATATTACTTAAACAGAACAAAATTTAATATCTGAAAATAATACCTCTTCCTTTTGAAAACCTTCAGATTCAACCTGAGATTTAAGTAGAGCAATATCATTCTCTAAACACCTTCTTGCAGCTAAACTTTCTGCCAATTCAGATTCTCTTTGACTAAGTGCTTTATTTAAGCCATTTTTCTGATTTTCAAGTTCATTTATGGTCTGAGCTTGGCTTTCTAAACTCTGTTGTAGATTAAAAATTTCTGAATTCTTCTCCTGAACAACACTTTCTATATCTTTGATTTGATTGGATTTAGTATTAAGTTCTTCACTTAGTAACTTAATTTGCTAAATAACAAAGAAAAATAACAGTGAAACTCAAAAAATACAACTTTTGCATTGTTGCAATTAAAAAAAAATGCATAAATCAACAGCAACATATAAAGCTGAACAAATATAGATAAGAAAATAATAAACTACATGAATCAAAGCAATAAAATAATAATGCATAAATTAAAATATTGCATCATAGATCTTTTAAGTGTGGTTAATATTTCGACATTTCATTTAAAGATTTCCATCTAAATTTTATTCCTCTTTGACTAGATATATTTAAACATCAACTAAAAACTATTAACTGTATTAAAAACAATTAAATAAAATTAGGAATGCAGGTTAAAACAATTTTTAAACAAAAGAAAAAGCAAATAAGTTAGAAATTCAGATTTTACTGCATCAATACATTTATGTAAAAACATCTACTGAATAGCAAATTTTAAGAAACATGAAATAAAAGCACTGTAATTTTAAAACCATTTAAAGCATCAATTCATACTTAAATGTTTTTAATAGTTGAATTTACATAAGAAAATACCTTCTCTTTTTGAAGATTTTCAGACTCAATTTCAGATTTAAGTCTAGAAATTTCATCTTCTAAAGCCTTTTGCACAGCTATATTTTGAGTCAACTCTAAAACTTTCTGGTTTAATGCTTGGTTTAATTCACTTCTCTGATTTTCAAGTTCAGTTATGGTTTCAACTTGACTTTCTAAATTTTGCTTCAGGTTAGAAATGTCTGTGTCCTTGTCTTGATTAGCTGTTTCTTTATCTTTGATAAGACTGGATTTAGTTTTTAGTTCCTCATTTAGTGATTTAATTTGCTAAATCATAAAAATAAATCTTAATAGCATGCAGTATAAGTAAAAGCACTGTGTTAAGATTAAAAATAAATAAAACAGCAAAGTTAAAGGAAGCAAAGCAACGAAATAACAATGGAAGACTAACTGTACTGTCATGTTACAAATAATTTTATGTTATAATTCATTTTCAAATTTTAATCATAAATTTTGAAAAAGGGATATTTCAAATAAAATATATTTGTAAGGTAGAAATCATAAACATAAAAGCTTAAAATCAATTTTTACAAAATCTGCAAATTTAGATAAAAACGTGTGAATGAAAACATGAATACACTAAAATTTCATATGCAAGTATGAAAATATACTGCGAATACTACACCAATACTTATATCAAGATGCATGTCAAAACCAAACCACATATTTTTTTAGAAAACTAAAATCTTAAAAATGCAGCAGTTTATAAAGTATATACAGTTGTCTGGGAAAGAACTGATAAAAAATAGAATGACATATACATCCAAAATGAATGCATTTATTGCATTATAAGCTATACAGCTGAAAAGGATAACCCTAGAAATATTTAGTATAGCTATATGTAAGTGCCATATAATGTCTCAGCGATATTCTACCTCATTCCAAAGATTAAAAGGAATTACTGTTGTGACTTAATCTTACTGTTTCTGGAATTCAGGCAGGAAAATCCTAAGAGGTCTACTCCGTACCAGTCTTTCCAGTGAACAAAATTTTTCAAGTTCTTTCCAACTGTGTAAACCACAATTAAATTAACAGACTGATTTCATATATATGTGTCAATCTTTTTATCACTTTTTTCCCTGATAGATTGTAGTTAAACTTATTTATTTTGATCTTTAAAAAAAAAAAAAAAAAAAAACTTCATTTACATACTTAACTTATCTGAAATAAAATTGCTCTATCATCCAGCTGAGTTCTTGAATGCAAAATGATTTGGGGATGACTAGCAGCCATAAATCAGGATTCGTACACATTTCTGCCCATGAAAATTAAGTACTATTAACAACTTTTAAGGACCATTAAAGAAAAAAATTACGGACATATCAGCAAATTGGAACTGCATAAATTCAATTAAAGTCTATGCCTGAATTTCACTTTCGTTATACCAACCTAATAAAAAATAGATCCGTAGTAGGATACACTATTATTAAGCATAATTATAAAATAAAACACAGCACAATTTAATTTTAATCTAAGCTGGCTCAAAAGTCAAAAACAGCACAATTTAATTTTAATCTAAGCTGACTCAGTAACTCATAATCATAACAGATTCCAATATCGGTAGCGATAATGCAAAGCTGAATAATTACAAATTATCACAGCTGGCAGGAACTAATGCAGAGTGCAAGCAGAAGCCAGAAACACTCTCTGCCTTACAATACAAAACCCTCAGTTTAAATATTATCTAAACGATTTGCATTCTGGTGAGGAAAAGAAGAGAGAGGTACAGGCTGAAATTATAAACAACTGGCTAATTTACATAATACTAACTATACATATATTTAAAGGACAATTTTCTTTCTCTTTATGCATTCAGTTTCTTTTCTCAATAAGTTTCCTCTGCATTCAGAATTTTTGGATTTATTTAAAGATTTCTGTTATTCTAAAAACTACATGTATTTAAAATATATAGAAAAAGCTGCTAATTTTATTCCTTAAATAATAGGAACACTGAGAGTAAGTATGAAATGATATATGGTTAAAGCTGGTGTGGCAGAATCATTAGAATTTTAGTGATGCACAGAGCAATAAAATATAGAAATAGCAAAACTTTTAGAATTTAGGACTCACACAGACTGCATCAAGTACAAAAATGCCTAATGCCAATTCTGCCTGTCATGTATTGAGATATATAAGATACATATGATAATCTTTTAAACTGCTAGTTTTCAATTCTTTTTTAAAAGAAAATTGCTTTCTGTAGATATGTGTCCATGTGCCAACATTACAAGCATTAATGACATTTTCCATGCTTCTGCTTAGAAAAACAACAAAAGGGGGGGGGGTAATAATCATGTTAAGAAAAAGATTTCTAGGATCAAAAGTAAAACATTCAAATATTAGGATTTAATTGTTCTCCCAAAAATTCTCCAAAGAGTAAGCAATTCATCACAGACATTCTGTAAAATACATCTCTTACAAGTTAATACTATGAAAACATTTTTCATTTTGTCACATTTTTCTGGAATCTTCTAGAATCGTAGATCTATAAATCTTGCATTCAAATCCTTTTAAACTTTCCAAGATGCAATGTCTAAAATCTGAAAGAAAGACTACCACTAAGAATTCTGCAACAGCAAAAAGTCAGAAGTATTCGGAAAAAAAAATTTCACACACACACACACACAAAAAAAAAAAAAAAGAGAAAAACGGATCCACATTCTGAAAGTTCTGAATACTCTGAGACAATTACATGGGGAAAAACTTTTACCATGAAAATATAAAAAAGAAGACATTTTAAAATAATTACACAGTTATTTTGCTTTTGCTAAGAACTGTTTTGTAAATTATGCTTTTTAGCATTTATCAGTTTGTTTATTTTCGGATTCAAAATATTATAATAATAAGTTGACAAAATGAAATGAAATATCACTTTATAATTTAAACGGGAAAAATAAAAATGTTTTATTTCAAAGTTAGTTCTTAAATATAACTTTGATATATTACCATCATTTTAACGAAATTTATTAATCTTACAGTGTTCTAAACAAAAGTGTTGAAAAATTCACAGATCTCCGAATTAAAAATTTTGTACAGAAATCGATCTTAAAATCGCCAAAATGTTGATAAGTAGCCAAATTTAGAACCGTATAATAAAAGAATTTGCATCCCGAAAAAGGAAAAGTTGTTTTAGAGCTCTTCATTAGAAAAGAGAAACAATTTTAAAGTACCTATGTTTCATTTCTTGCCTAGAAACTCTAGTATCGCACCGTTTATATTAGAAATAGGAATTCAAACAATAACCATACTTGTCAGTGAATCACCAAAAATATTCCTCGAAAATGCTAATTTGCACTTGAAATGGCAGCCTTAAAAATGGACCGAAATTTTAGATGATTAAAATTAAGGACTTTTATGGACCAAAAATATATTCTAAAAAACCTAAGGACTCTTAAGGACCATAGAAACCCTGTAAATGTCTGTTGAAGAGCTAAAAATATTAAATGTGTGGGAACTGTAACTGAATAGGATTATGTAAAAAAAAGAATCTAGATGAGCATGTGGTCAGACGAGAGTTGAATGGTAGTAAGGTCAGATGTTTGAAATGTTTTGATGATTATTCTTTTTATTTTTCTTGTCATTCTAATGAAAATAAATAAATCCTAGTTTAATTTCATGAGTTGTAGTTGATGCTTATCGTCAATTCTTCCCTATATTTTGGTGTCAGAAGTAGTTTCGATTTCATGCCCATAGTTGGATTGTGTTACAACACCTGCGCATGATCCTGACCAGCATCGCATATGAATTAGTCAAGTTCACCTATTTTCGAAATAATTACATGTGAGCACTTGACATTAATTTCATTTTGACTGTATAATTGTTTCAAGTAAGAAACATGTCTTCAGAAGAAAATTTTGAAAAATTAAAATGAAAGCGTAGTATTGAAAGAAGCAGTACTACTAAACTAATTTCAAGAATTGGTGTTGCTTTAGCAGATGAAAATGCCACATGTGATATCTTAGATGAACATCTAGAAGTTTTAATAGAAAAAATTAATAAACTAAAGTCCTTAGATAGTCAAATTAAACATTTCATTGATGTAAACGTAACTGAGGAAGAAGTAAACATTAGTAATGATTACCAAGAAAAATGTCTCAAGTATGCTAACAAACTTAAATGCTTATTGAAATTGAAAAACTTTTACTAACTCGTCGACATCTGAAAAACGGTTAAGTACTCCGAATGATAGCTTAAATCTACCCTCTTCAATTAAAATTCCCAAGTAATCAAACCATATTCAGGAGATACAAAATTGTGGAATTAATTCTGTAATTCATTTGAAACTACAATCGATCACAATGAAAACACTTTCCAAAACTGAAAAGTTTGCCAATTTAAAAACATACTTGACTGAAGGAGCATTAAGTGCAGTATCTGGTTTTCAATTAACTTATAAAAATTATGACAACTGTGTAAAGTTACTTCAAGATCATTTTGGTTGAAAAGATAGCATCATTGATTCTTTTACAAGTAAACTTTTAAATTTGCAAAGGGTTAAAAATTCTTGAAAAGTTCCAGCTTTGAGAAAGTTATATGATGAGCTGGATATCTCTATATGGAATTTAGATTCACTGTAAGAAAATTCAGTATGGTCCACTTTAGATTTCAATTGTTCTAAATTTATTGCCAGAAAATCTTGTTTTAGATTTTAAGTGAAACACATATTCAAAATGTGATGTAACAGTTTCTGATCTTCTTTTTTTTTTTTTTAAAGTGTGAAATTCAATCTTGTGAATCCACATTTTTAGCTTTATATGACAGAAAAGGTTTTTCAGCAAATTCCAGTAATTACCAGTCATCGAAATGCTATAATCGTAAAGGGTTTGGTCATTTATCTAAGTTTTGTCCCGACAAACATCCTGGATGCAAATGTTTATCTTGTGGAAATTTTGGTCATAAATCCCTTGCATGACACTCAGAAACAAAATGCTGGCAAAAACCACACTCCAACATCTAAAAAAATGAATGCTGTCACATCAATCAACTTTAATGGGCCGAAGTAATCAGAATTAATGATATATCACTCACAGCTATCATTGATACTGAAAGTGAAGGAACAGAGCTGTCTAACGACATTTATAAATAAACAGAGAATTCCCCTTCAAGCTCATAATATGTTGACTGGATTTAATTACAAAATTAAACCAATGGGTTATTTTACAGCTCATATTTTAATAGACATGGAATTATTTACAACTAATGCTTATGTTGTAGTCAGTAATGTAATGCCATTTGACACTATAATTGGCATGGATATTCTTAAACAAGGTTAAGTTAATATAAACAAAGATGGTTCGGGAAGATGTTCATATCAATAATTTTTCCCTTAATCAAACATTTGAATTAGAAATAGGTCCTACTGCTACAAAAAAAACAAGTTACAATTATTGAGATGACAATTCAAGTAAAAGATAAAACACCTATTTTTCGCAGACCTCAATGATTACCTTTTTATCGAAAGAGACACTGCAAGTTCAAACTTGGTTAGTTGATGGTATAAATGAACCTTGTTCTTCTGAATATTTAGTCAAGTTTCAGTAGTAAGGAGGGGGGAGGGGGAAAAAGAGGCCAACTCTAGCGTTTGTATTGACTATCACAAATTAAACAAGAAATTAGTTAAAGATCGGTATCTCTTACCCTTAACAAAAAATTTACTGGATTATCTACTAGATGCTCATACATCCACCACAATCGATTTAAAAAATGCTTTCTATGTTAGGGTCAAAAAAACAGCCGACATTACACTTCATTTGTCACATATAATGGACAATATCAGTTTCTATGTGTACCTTTCAGTCTCTGTACCTCGCCTCCTGTATTTCAAAGATTTGTAAATTTCGTTTTCAAGGATTTAATCCTGCAAGGTCATGTTTTGCTGTATCTAGATGATATCATAATTCCTGCTAAAGATGAAGATGGGGGGATTCAATGTTTGAAATCCGTTTTCTCAGTTGCATCTGCTTATGAACTGGAAATTAATTTTGAGAAATCTAAATTTTTAAATCACAGAATTGAATTTCTTGGTCATGCCATCTAAAATGGTCAACTATTCTCATCTCCTCTTAAAACAGCTGCTGTTATTAACTATCTTGAACCTAAAAGTCATAAAGACTTACAGTTTAAGTTTCTTTGGTCTTGCCAGACAGTTTCTCAAATTAATTCTAAATTTTTCCGTAATTGTTCAACCATTAACTGATCTCATTAAAAAAAGTAATGATTGCCACATTGGTGACAACAAAAGAACGGCTTTCAATCTTTGAAACAGCGCTTATGTGAAAAACCTGTAATCAGCACAGTGATATTGAAATACACACTGATGCCAGTATTCATGGTTATGGTTTATTATATGAGTAAAAAGACATCTGATGCAGAAAAAAATTTTACCAGTTACAAACTTGAGGTATTAGCTGTAATTCAATCTTTGAAAAAATTTAGAGTTTATCTTTTAGGGAAACAGTTCAAAATTATTACCAACTATAATATGTTCAAATGACGCTAAACAAGAAAAACTTAAATAAACGAATAGCACGTTAGGCATTGATGTTAGAAGATTTCAATTATGAAATAGAACACAGAAAAGGAACACGAATGACACATGCTGACACATTGAGCAGATCCCCTGTTATGCTCATCACTCAAGATAGCCTCATTTTGAAAATACGAAGTGCTCAAGCACAAGATGATTACATCTGAGCTATCAAAGAAGTAGTCTTAAAAGTTAAATCTTATGATTAATATTGTGTTAAAATTTACATATTTGTATACAGTAATGAATTGCTTGTTGTTCCAGAATCAATACAAACTGATATACTTAGAGACGCACATCTTAATGGACATTTCGCTTCTAAACGACCTGAAGAGCTTCACAAACAGGAGTTTTATACTTAAAGATAAAATCGATAACTATATTACAATTGTGTTCCTGGCATACTAATTAATCGTAAATGTGGCAAACAAGAAGGTATGTTGCATTCTATGCCCAAACAAGATGTATCACTTCACACATATATTCATCATTTAGGACCACTTCAAAGTACTCATAAAAATCACAAGTATATATTTGCTGGTATTGACTCAAAGTTTGTACGGATTTACCCAACAAAATCTACTGATAGTGCCGAAGTAATATCTAAATTGGAAAATCAAAAATTTGTCTGGAAATCCGTCACATATAATTTCAAATAAAGGTTCAACATTTACTTCAAAAGATTTTCAAGATTATTTTCAATCAACAATATCCAGCACATTCAAATTACTACAGGACTGTCTCATGCCAATGGACAAATTGAGAGATTGAATTCTGTTATAATTTCTGTTCCCTCCAAATTATCGATTCAAAATCCGTCAAAATGGTATGCACACATCAGCGAAGTTCAGCAAGTGATCAATTCAACATACCTATGCAGTATCAATACAACTCCATTTGAACTCATGTTTGGAACTAAAATGAAATCTGCTAATCATGATAAAATTACAGAGCTGTTAAATGCAGAGATCCAGTCAGATTTCATCATAGCTTGTGATGATCTTTGCAAGGCAGCTAAACAACAGGTTTTGAAAGTGCAGGCTGAAAATCATAAAACTTACAATTCGTGACATAAACTATCCCGTAAGTTCCAACTTCATGATGTAGTGGAAATCAAGCGTACACAATATGGACCTGGTCTTAAACTGAAACCCAAGTTTTTCGGACCGTAAAAAATTGTGAAAATCAAGCCAAATGATACTTATGATGTTGAAAAATGTGGTTTCTTCAATGGACCTATGAAAAGAAATGAGCTGAATTTATAAAACCTTGGACTTCATCAGAACATATTACTTGAAATTTAGTGTCTTATGAACATTTTCTTACATGAACTGATCTACGCCTTTGGACTTTAATCCTATCCATCTTTTCTTTGATTATGATTACTAACTATTACATTTTTTATTTTTCTAGGTGCTGTTATTAGAAGATCCAGATTGCAAACCTGTATTAATTTAGTATTTTCATTTATTGTTTAATAGTATTAGTATTTTTATTTTTACTGTATTTTATATGTTATATGATAAATTTCACTGTTTGCTCTTGTCATCTGACGGAAGAAGACTGTGTCTGATGGCCGAATCTGTAACTGAATAGGGTTACCTAAAAGCAGGATCTAGATGAGCGTGTGGTCAGACAAGAACTGAATGGTAGGTAGTAAAGTCAGATGTGTCTAAAATGTTTTAACGATTATTCTTTCTACTTTTCTTTTCATTCTAATATAAATAAATAAATCCTAGTTTAACTTTGTGAGTTGCAGTGATGCCTATCATCTTTTCTTTCCTATAAATATGTTATTGTTATTAAAGTAAGCAACAAAGATTCAACATTTTGTGAGCAGCTGATTTTAGGATCTATGAAACTGTATTTATGATTGACAATGAAATGTTCAAATCAAGCTCCTAGAGCAGATTTCTAAGAATCTGACTATATTATAGATATGCTTTTTAATCAGTGTTTTTTTATTAAATAGTGTTCTTACAGATACCATCAAACATTAGATACTGTGAAAAAACATAGCTATAATTTTTATGCTTGTAAACAAGCTTTTATCCACTTCAGTGATCAAATTTAGAACACTTCCATTATATATTTTGGATATTTTGCAAATAATGCAGCTCAGATTTCAAGTGTATAATTATTTCCAGCTACTATAGAACAATTTGACATTTTAAGCCATTTTTCATACTGTTTACATTTTTAATAGCATTAATGAGATGGCAACTTTTGATTTCTTATTAATATTAGAAAGTACAACAGCATAAATTATTTGTACCCAGCTTACACACAAGTCCCTAATTTATATTTTCATTTATTTTGCTTTCTTTCTACATTAATTATGTAGTTAAAGATAATATTTTTTTTCCTGTTAAATAAAATGAAAAATGTATTTTAGCAAATCTATCTGCAAAACTAACTAGCTATGTCCCCATTATGATGATTTAATTTTTAAAAAAAGGACTTTCTGAGATATTAATAAATAAAAAATAATTAAAAAATTAATGCAACAAAAAAGAAGCCAATGGATATTTTCCCCCCTATTAATGTTTATATAAATCAGACAGATGTGTATGGCTTTTTTAATAGCAACTTTAATTTCAAATGACCTTGAAAAAAGAAGGAGGGATCCAAGTAATTGGAGTTCAGGATAACTGAAAATTAGGCAACTGGAATTCTATCACACTTCACTCACATATGAGAAACATGAAGAGTTTAAAACTATGTTACAATGTACACAATGAAACTGAAATTAAGTTATTATGGACAGAATTTGTATATCAGTTAAATCACATGAACAAGCATTCTAATACTTTTAATGAATTGGAAAGCCTAACAAATTTCATACCTCACCAAGATTTGTAATTATATCAGCTGCTTCCCCTTTTGCTTGCTCAGCTTGCATAGCAATCTGCTTATTCAGATTTTGATTTTCATCAGTTAGCTGTGTAACTTTTTCAAGCTGAATACTTAACTCTTTTTTTAAATTTGAAATCACATCTTCTTTTTCTTGTAAAGTGTTGTTGAAAACCACCAAGTCAGCTTTAATCTTTTCATAGTCATTTAACTTACTTTGTGACTGAATAACATCAAGGGAAATTTTCTAAAAGGGAGGGAAAAGAATACAAATTAAATACATATTATAATGAAAGCATCTAAAAGGTTTCACCATAAAAAATGCCACTTAACAGAATTTAAATACTAAAAATATCCAATCAACAGAATTTGCCATAAAATTAATTGCTTTGCATAGAAAGGCACAATTTTAGCTAGTATTAGCACTCGTTATTTTATTCTAACAGTAAACATGAACATTTGAATCAAGAAACTGTTATCTATAACTTATTATTACTGTTTGCACCCTCTGGTACTTGCTACATGTTGCATTCACACAATAGAACAGGTAACATATAAATGATATAGAATACAGATGCCACTTAATTACACTGCTGGCCATCGTAAATACAGCACCCTGAAGGAAGCAAATAACACGAAATTTACAACATGCATTAGCGGAGGTAAGATATGCAAATGATTCAGCGCAGACACACATCACGCGCACCTGTGGCACAACTTCAAAGCGCCATTTAAGGCTTGGAGTTTTCAACGATTTCAAGTTCGGCACTTATGTTTTTTTTTGTGGTTTTTTGAGAAAAAAAAAAATCAATTATACCTTTTAGTAAACAGCGATCATCATTTGATCAAGTATCCGAGCTCGACAGAGGAAGGATAGTGGCCTACCAAGAGTGTGGATTATCTTTCAGGGAAATCGGTAGTTGTGATGGACGAAACCAAAGAACTGTAATGCAGATATGTGACCGTTGCATGCAGGAGGGTACGATGGACCGACGTGTTTGATCGCATCCACCTCAGTGCACCACTTCACATGTGATGACAGGAACATTGTGCGCATGGCAGTGACGGATCGCTCAGTGACATCAGGAACATAGCACAGAACATTCAGTCAATAACGCATCTTCCAGTGTCTGCGGATACCATTCGTTACAGCAGAGTGGTCTGTCCGCAAGACGTCCCTTGCTTCGTCTACCCTTGACGCACAACCACAGACATCTCCGCCGCCAATGGTGAGATTAAAGAAGGATGTAGACGGCATAATGGAATGAAATTGTCTTTACCAATGAGTCACACTTCTGTCTGCAACACCATGATGGTCGGATTCGAGTCTGGAGACACTGTGGAGAGAGGATGCTGAGCAGCTGCGTTATTCACCGCCACACTGGTCCTGCACCGGTATTACGGTATGGAGCGGTATAGGATATCACTCTCGCACTCCTCTAGTATGCATTGTCGGTACTTTAAACAACCAGCACTACATGTCCGAGGTGTTGGAGCCACTTGTCCTTCCTTACCTTCAGGGCTTGCCCACAGCCATATTTCAACAGGATAATGTGCGACCACACGTGGCACGCATTGTCCAAGGGTTCTTTGTCAATCACCAGATTGAACTGCTTCCTTGGCTGGCTCGCTCTCTGGATCTTTCGCCGATGGAAAACATGTGGTCCATGGTTGCTGGACAATTGACCCAGATTACACCCCAAGCTGCCACACCAGATCAACTTTGACAATGTGTAGAAGCTGCTTGGTTTGCTGTACCCCAAGAACACATCCAAAGTCTCTTTCAATCAATGCTGAGACATGTGGCAGCGGTGATCTCCAACAATGGCGGCTACTCTGGCTACTAATTCTAGAAGGAACCACACTCCATAGAAGTCTATAAATTTAATCATTTGATACTTGGTCAACATGTTATCTACTAAATAAATTTTATTGTGATATCTCTTGTCTTTCTTGGTGTTGCAGTTTGGATGGCCAGCAGTATAGTATCGTATTAACACAATAAAAAAATATTTTTTCAACATCCCACAATGATACAGGTGAAGACACCAAAAAGATAGGCACATACCTGATCTATATCTGTAGTTTTTACAACAAAAATTTACTAGTGATGGTCAGAAAAAAATCATATTTCAATTTACCCAGCCAATCGGAAAAAAATAACTCTCATTGACAGCAGTGCATAAAAGCATATGAAGTTACTTGAACTGCAAATGAATTGCAATCAGAATATAGCCAATGGTAAATTTAATCCAAGTTACATAGTAAAGAACACTTGACAATGTAAATGAAGAGATGTTTTTAAGAATAGGTTGAAGCAGATATATACATATTCTAAGTAACAAATAATCTTAACGTTATGAGAGAAATAAAAATGGTAAGACTAATAATACTATGAAAATATTATCTAATATGATAAATCGAAGTTTTATCTACTTTACTAAAGTGAGAATAGTTATTCATTGAATGTTTCTTGAGTCTATACTTGAGACTTGAGAGGAAAACTATAACTGTGCTGGATTATTTGGTTAAAAAGAAAGATATGAGAGAAACTGGCTATAAGCCTTAAAATATGATATTTAGACCATTCAGTTTTCTAAATTGTAAATATCTTCAACCCACCACACACGTGAGGCCATTTTGTATACAATCTATTCTTCCCAACTAGTAACTCAACTACCTTTTCTAAACATATTCAAAAACTGCTGGTCACCTTTTATGTAATGATGTTTACATACGAACCAATGTGATGCCATGCTTTTCAAACTCAATTGCATCTTAAATCCTATGCAAGATATGAGTTCTAACAGAACCCCACAGAGTTTACAGTTTGTCTTACATTCCTTTTGATAGAACCTATAGCATTAATAGCCGTATTACAAAAAATAGAAGAAATAACAATTATCAATAAAAGCCAGAAAGTAGTTTCCTGACCTCTCAAATTTATGAAAGGGAAAAAAGTTATTCAACTCTTGGAAATCAAGGTAATTAAAGATAAAATATGTAAACAGTAAACAAAATGTAAAGACTAAGCTTGGAAGTTTTAGATAAATAATATACTTATTTAAATCATATTTGACTTATAAAAATTTTTTTAGTTATTGTCATTGCATAAATGGTACCTCCTGACCCGTACTCCCCAAAAAATAAACAAACAAAACAAAATTTTGTCTATTCATTTAAATGGAAGCACAAAAAAAAAAGTCCTGTAATTTTTTTCCTGGATACAAATATTCATCATAAACCCCTAAAACAAAAGGTTTGGGTTATGAACCATTCTTACCACTAGATGGCAGGGATCAATCCATTTTCTTCATATTTTTCTCTGATTAAGATCTGGGAATGAGACTGAATTCAAACACATTATGAATAGAGACAAGGAGTGGGAACTTTCTGCATTAGGAAAAGCAGCTAAAATGTGATTCTAAGAGACAGCTGTCTTAAAAATGTTTGGTAACAATCTTGTAAATAGTGTAACTCATTTTTTTTCCTTTAAAATATATGTAAATGCTATTTTACACTTAGTATGAAGAAAAGTTTATTGGAGCACCCAATATTATGAACAATGAAGATGCATCATGTAAGTGAATTTTATATTATTTTTGTAATGAAGAACATTATGTGACATTTTATGGTGCTTGAACAGAGGAAAGTTCTAATAAACTGAATTTGAATACTGAGTAACAAATTTGAAGATTTTAATTCTTGTTCTTCAAATATTTACCAGAAGAATAACTTTGTTTCCTACGTGCAAGTTAATTACTTCTTGTTCTTGAAATGTATACATTTGCGTATGTGTTGAAATCTGAGAAGAAAATGTAAGAAGAAAAAGCAGATAAATTAAAATAGAAAAGAAGTATCTTAAGCAATGCCATTATAAAACTATTTAAGAAAATCAAAAGCAAATCAGATAAATTTGAAGTTAGTGTTAGCTTGAAGAATTGTTAGAACAGTTCAATGTTAAAACCTAAATACTCTTTAATACCTATGCCAAATTTGAATCTATTTTGAGTGGAGACAAATTTTAAAATGAATATGAAATTGCAGAACAACATCACAAGAAGATAACATCATGGAAATTTAGGCTTAAGAAACTTATTAAAGAACTTAACAACGGCTTGAATGCTAATATTTCAGCAGTTTTGGTACAGGATAGTGGACAAGGAACGTCTATGTAAAGAAGGAAAGGCTCCATAGACGTAACGTAAACCAGTTTGTCTTCTACGCCGCTAGAAAGAAAAGGGAACATTCACCAAGGGATTTGGCGACGGAACCTGTTGGCGAGAATTTCCCCTCTGTGATGTACTGGACCTGGCCGAGAATTTTCCTTCTCCGCCATGTGTATAGGAAACTGAGGAACATGGGTTAAGATGAATTATTCTTTGACCTGGGAAATGATGAAATATTAGGTAAAGTTTCACTTTCACTGGCTGTTGAACTTGCATTATACATATTACTATTTCGTGTCTGATTTCATATCTGTCAATATAGAGGTGAAAAAAAATGCAGTCACACAGCTTTAAACTCTTGATAAATGTGAACTTGTTCGATATTTAAACTCTTGATAAATGTGAACCTGTTCAACCTTGATAACCTGTTCGAACTTCGACATCAGCTTCGAGCTTTGGCGCTTTTTGGCGACAGATATTTCACGCATGCGCAGCTATTTCCCTTTTCGTTCGAAGGGAGTCACTTCTGCTGCTGCAAAGTTTTCCTTCTTAACAATACATATTCTTTGTAGTGGATTAAATACACTAAACATTCAATAAAATTCCAAAATATACACTAAATGTTAAACTACAAAAACTTTTCGATTCTCATATTTTATGGAGACAGCAGTCAGTGGCTTAATATTTGGAACAGTTTTGAGTCCTCAATCCATAATAATGAATTACTGAACAAGGTTAAAAAAAAAAAAGAGCTACTTGAAAGCTTATTTAGGGGAATAGCTGCCAGCAGTGTTCAAAGATTTTCATTATCGGCAAAATATTATGATTCAACAATTCAAATCTTACATGATAGTTTTGGAAGGACAGACATTCTTATAAATGCTCACAAGAATAATTTGCTGAACGCCGACCCATTGAAAAATTCAAATGATACAAAAGGATTTGCAATTTATATGATAAAGTACAAATACAGATAAGATGTCTTGAAGCACTATATGTTGTATCAGATTCTTACAGCACTTTGATGTGTTCAAGGATTTTCAAATTACTGGAATTGACAAATTTAAGAGAACACAAAATATCAGCACCAATTACAAATTAAAAGATTTAATGGAATTTTTACACAGAGAACTGTCATCCTGCAAATGTACAAGGTCAGGGATTTTGCAACAGCAAAGAAGCTCAGATCGGTAACAGTTTTCCCTCCCTGCAATGAAAAACATACCTAGTCTCTCCCCCCCCAAAAAAAACACAATAAACCAAAGATTCTGACCACTTCTGATTTGTTTACAAAATCAAAATGCAGAGAAGAAAATCTGAACTATGCATTTTGTAATAAATTCCACAAGAATTATGACTTATTTCCTTTCCAGCTTATTGTTAGATGAAAATAGTGACATTTTGAGAAAGAAAGGTGCTTGCTTATAAATGTTTAAAGTCACATAATTTAGCATAAGACTGCAAAGCAAAAGTAACTTGTTTGTTTGCAACAAACAAGAGATAGAAAATTAAAAACTTTCAAATCATGCAAGATATTCAGAAGTATATTTACAAACCAATGTATCGACTGCTGCTTGGTTTGTAGGGTGAAGTGAGCACCCATATCTCACCACCCGTAACAATCCTGTTAAGGTAATCGTCATCTTCATTGTAGTATCGCTTCAGAAAAGTCAATGCTGCTCCCATGTGTTTTGTTTGTTGTTCAGGTGTAAGGTTCTTTGGTACCCACTTGGCACACAATTTCTGGAACATGATGATTTCATGCATGACAGCTTGCGATACTGTGAGAAATAACTACTGAATTCCATAACCATGAAGTGACGATTCTGCAGAATACACTGCGGCACCTGCTCCACAAGGCCATCACTGATGAAGGATGGCTGGCCACAGCAATGTTCGTGATGGACATTTCACCCACCTTTGCAAAAATCCCAACACCAACAACAAGACATCTTCTTGCTCATAAAATTTGGTCCATACATTTGACATAACTGATGATAGATTTGAATCAGCACTACCTTCTGTGTATTCAAAAACTTTATTACGGACCTCCCGTCACAAATGATGGAAGATGAAATAGCAGTCAACAACTTTCCTCTCTACAATGGCATTAATGTATGCGATTGGGGAAATTACAACTGCCACATCCACAAACCATTCTGCTTGAAAACCTTTGAGTTTTGGTCCTATTGCAGCACCATCTTTTGGCGATGTGGAAAACTTACTTTCTGACCGACCTCCGTAAGTAATGAAATAAATGCAATATAATCATTGTCTTAATCAACAATAAATATCTTCCTCAGAAATTTGCTACTAATTTTAAAGTAATGGACGTAATCTCACATAACTGATGTCAATAATTATAATGACTTTGACACACTTAAACTAAGAAATAATAACAAACGATATTAGTACACTGTCAACAACATTTCGCTATTGTTTAATTTACAATTCAGACTTATGCTAGATAAAAAATGCAACCAAAATTTGTAACTTTATATTAAAATAAATAAAATTAAAAATTTGAAAGTTAAATTTTTTAGGAAAGCTATGACTCAAATCAATTTTTAACGTTTAAATTCATGCTTCACTCATTCTATCTGTGTTACTTTACTTTCGGTTTTGTTTTAGCTAATCATTTTACATCACAGTTTTTGTGTCGAAGCAAGTGATTACTTTGTGATAAATCAATTAATAACAATGAAAGGAAATTAATAACGATAAAGTGAAAAGGTAACAAATGATACATGCTCTAGCAAAGTAAATAAATCTCAACGTTTCACTTTGTAATTTCTGATTACTCAGATGACTTACAGCATCTCACTTCATCATCAAATGATCCCTAGTTTAGATCCTTATCAGTGGATGAGCTGCAATCAAGCCCATTTTGTGGCCTGTTTAGTCATAACTATTGATATTATTGAATACTACCAAACACAGCTACATAATTTAGTTTTTAACTTCAAATGTGTAAATACAAGGCTGGTTCTAAGTGATACAGACAGCTGATTAGAGTCTTGGAGGGCAGCAGCTAAGTTGTTCTCATAAGTAGCAATTAAATAAAGGTATGTATAAACAACAAACTTAATTTATATGAGAGACCAGATGTACTGATCATTTAGAGCACTGAAAAAGCATCAATGAGGGCTTTTATATAAATAACTTAGTTAGTGTTTATTTTACTAGCAAAAATAATACATTACTATGGTTTAGTTAAATGTAAACAGCATATTTTTTGCATTTAGTACATATTTTTCTATTACATTAGATAAGTCTAACTTTTCACTAATTTGATTTATGTATTTAACTTCAGGCATGTAACACAAGAATAAAAGAAAGCTAAGTTGTTAAATAAATAACATGATAAAGTTGATAAGTTTGACACTTTTGATTTTTTTAATGAGAAGCATTAAATGAGCATTTATCTTACCTCTTTTTCTTCTTGAAGATTATGCAGAGCTTTTTGCAATTCTTCAATTTTTTTTAAACTTTCAACATGAACTGCATTCTCTTGTTCCTCTTTCACCGAACTTAAATTTTCTTGATTTTCAATAATTTCTTTAATATTTATAGATTTATTGCCCTGTCCACAAAAGAATGCATATAAAAAACAGATTTCCATATAAAGCTCATTAATTTATGTTTTTGAACATTTTTTTAATAATATGTATAATTCAGACCCTTCAAACTCACCAAATGTTCAGAAGCAAATTTTTCAATACGTTCCACAATCAGATTTTTTTGTTGCAGCTGCATCTGCAACGAAAATCATAAAATTATAGCTAAATGTCAATTTACATAAATTTATTTGGATGTCAAATTAAACATACTATACTTGTTAACTTTCTTTTATAAAACAACTAAAATACAAAATTTTGAAACCCAATATAGGTTTGCAATCAAAAGGTAAATTTAAATTTCATACTCGCTTGAAAATTTATAATGTTGTGAACTCATTAAACATTCTTATAGACATATAGTTATGCTGTTGACCATTAATACTGTTATACCAGGAAGAAAAGCAAATAACAGAATCTTATTTACTATACATATATAATAAAATGGGAGCAGAAGACATGATTAAATTTGTGAGTGGTTTGGGGATACACAACATGCAGAATTCAGTACACATAACTGCCATCTCTGGGAGTAACAATGGCTGCAACCTAGCTGGCACTGATTCGAACTAAGCTCGGATGACAGATATGGGAATGTCAGAGTTTGTCAATCATAGTGGTTGGTAAGTGGTGGCATGCCAGTTTCTTAGCAACCCACAACTAGGTGAGAGATGTGGGCCAGAGTAATAGTCAAACACCCTTTGTATTGGGGAAGGTAAAGACAACATGGGCAACATGTGATTGTGCATTATGTAATTGAAAGATGGCATCATACAGATCTTGAAGATAGGGCCTTAGCACATCAGATACATAGTGGTCCATATTTTGGGTTATGTAAATAAGAACCAACTGGAATGTGCACCTAATGGCCCCCCATATTAACATGCCAGGTACTGGGTGCATATGATGATAATGAATGTAAGCTGACAATGGTCATTCTCATCAGTGCCTCATGATATCGTCAGTGCATCTTGATAGACACATGACTGTGTCTATCAAGATGCTGTTTGCAGAACTAAGATTTGTCTGAAAAGACGACATGGTGCCGCTCCTGTCTCTAGTGTCATCATTCATTGTTTTCAAAAATATTTTGAGTTGAATAATATGCTAAAGAGCATTTGATATATTTAAATATTTGGCCAATAAATTACGTATTTGCGCTGAACAATCAAAAGCTAAAAAATGGTTTTAATTTTCTCATTTCTGCTACAAATGGTTATAAAAGTAAATTTTACATTAAAATTTGTCTTTAACTTTTTATATGGACAACAGCAAGGATAAGTAAACTTTCATTAGCTTGTGGTTTTAATGACATATCAATAGTTTTCCCTAAATATATATTTCCATCTACTATACAAACAGATATGCAGAAAGACCAACCATTCAGCATCACACATGTTGTTTGATTAACTAAAACACTACTGCATTTCTTTATTTGTTCTTCATATATATCATTTAGTAGTCTTTATCACTTAAATCACTTTAAGATGGAGGCTTATATATGGGATGCAACATCTTCATTGATTTTATAAAATTCGAGTTTTCTACACTGTAATGAAGCATTTGTAGTATTGAAAAATTTACTTACTTGATGAACTACTTTAGATTTTTGAGAAGATGGTTTCTAACAACATATTTACTTATATCATGCATTTTGAAATGGTGCATTTGTCATTAGATTTATGTTAGAGATGAACATGGAAATGATACACTTTTTTGCACTGCACTAACATGACTAGTTTGAAACATTTTAAACAATTTTATTTCTTAAAAAAGCTTCTATTTTTTATCCAGGGATTAAAATCTCCTTAAAAGTATTACCAATTATCTTAGGCTTTGAATTTAACAAATTTTCAATCATTAAAAAAAAATTAGAACTGGTACTGTTTTGTTTTCAGGACCGGACATAACAGAACACCTCTCATCTGTTCTTGAAAACCTGCATGAATAATAGTACTACGATCTTTTTCTTGTTAGACATACTTTGGCATTAATTTACTTACAGACAAAATACATTAATAGCCCGGTCAAAACTGACATAAGAACATTAGGAAAGATGAAGTATGGATTATTTCTTTGGACTGAGCAAGGTTCAAAAATCAATGCATTGCATCTGGATACTTGTTGCTTGTTCTAGTCAAATCAGTGCAAAAATTCCGATCTTTATTTATTTATCATTTTATGATCACCTGTTTCATTTCCTGGTGTATGTGGGTTGGGGGCAAACTTAAGCAATCGACATCCTATACAGTTTCTTAGTTTTACAACTATGCTTCAGTTTTGAAGTGATCATATACAAAAGGGGAGGGGAACCTAAGCAAATGCAAAATTAAATGATCTACAAATTCACTGCTTTCATCTATTAACAGTTTTCAAAAAATGATTTCTAGCAACTAAAATTTTCTATTAAAATATATTATAGGGAAATGCATGTGACTTGTACCTCTCCTAGAACATTCAGATTAGCTTTATACTGAATTTAGACAATATTTCACATATGCCCCACAATATCACCAATACTGTGAACTGCTTTCAGAAAGTAGGTGTTTCAGACAGCAGATAGTTTCAGATTTTGTTTGAGGTGATTATTGGTGCATTTTGCCCACAATACTTTTGTCACTGATGTTTGAAAACCTTTACACTAATTATATATCTGAATTAGGCTTAAGTCATCAAACCAAATGTCTATTTAAATACTCTGGGTGTTCCAGTCATCATATTGTCAACTTGGAAGCAGAATTACAGACAATTTTTCTTCAACCAGTTTCAAAAGATAAAATACAAAACAACACAAATACATACAGCTAATTCAAAATAAGCAAATGCACTGATTCAGCATCTGGAAAGAAAGGTCCACAGAAGTAATAAGACTTCTAGCATTTATCAAGTGAATCCCTACATTTTTTTTTAGATGTCCATTGGTATCTTCACATGTGTGATTACTCAGTTATACCAAAAATATCCAACCCATACTTAATTCTATGCAATGAATACATAGTTATCACCTATAACAACAAGGTCTTGGCCTATGGTCACTAATTTAAGGGTCACTTAAAATTTTGTTACAAATACATAATTAAATCTTACATTTTCAGTTATCTTTATTATATGTATTAAAACATAATCCATAATTAAATCTTATATTTATGGTTATTAAAACATAATACATAAATGCTGATGGTGCTTATTTAATGATAACGAAAAATTTTATGACTGCCAAAAATCATATACCTTTTTTACATATATAAAAATATTAAGAAAATAATAATAATTTTCTTTCTCCCTCAAAAAACCTAGAAAACGAGCACTGAAATGCTCTGTAAGGATATTGCACCTGGTTCAACAGACTGCTTTAACAGGGCTTTGAATGCAATGTTCATTTTATTGAAGTTTAGAAGTGTATTGATGATAGTAAATGACAATTAATATGGTGCTGCAATGATAAAAGCATTTTTAAAGCAATTAAATGCAAGACAATATGCGCATTCTACGTTTTAATCACGCCTCTTTCTAGTCAAAGCACAGCAAAAGCATTTTATACAAGAAAAACCTAGCACATGTTTTCACTTTAGAATTTCCTTAAACACAGAATAAAAAAATACAATATGCATTTCACTTACTTTCTTAGTTAAAGCTTAGTGATAATTCTGGCTCGGTTTAAAAAATGGAGGCTGTAATGAAGGTCCTCTTTCTGTCTTAGAATTATTTTTATAATAAAGTAACTCTTAAAAAAGTCTATTCTTAAAAAGAAAAAAAAATCTAGAGTTTAAAAATACAATCCTATTCTTTTTAATTCAAGTAGCTTAATTAATAAGCTATTTGAATTAAAAGAATTGGGTTACATTTTTAAATAATGCACAGGAAAACTACATTTTAGCTGACTAAAAAGCTGACATTTTAGCTGACAAAGCACTGAAAAGAAGCTAAATACAAAATTAATGTACAAAGCACAATCAATAATAAAGGCTGAAATTTATTTATATTTTTGAAGAAATGAAATATATAAAATATCAACTAAAATGTCTTATATTATAAGAGAAATATTTACCTCTAATTCACCTTTAGCAATCGTTTCTTCTTCAAACTGAAATTGTAAATCTTCAAGTTTCCTAAAATAAAATGATCCATAATTGCTTTTAGCATGCTCGCTATAAAATTATCTCTATTTTTATAAATATACTTTTAGCATGCATGCAGATATATACTATGAAATACTCCTAATCTTATATTGGTTATGAAAAACAAAGTGCAAAGATCTCTGAAAGAATTATTAGGTGAATATTATGAATAATATCTATTACTGATACTACTAGAATCAACTGAAGCAATTATTAAGAAAACAATACAGGTTACCGACGAGGAATTACAGATTGCTATGGAGATTATGATTTTTTCAAAAATAAAAGTACATGAATTATGAAAGAAATAAAATTACTAAGGGCTTGTTTGATTAATATCAATTCAGAAAAATATTGTTTTTTCAAACTCAAGAAAAGCATTAAATGCATTACAATGAGATTAAACTTAAACCTCCAAAAGAAGCTAAATTTATTCTAATTTGTTTTTACTGATTCCATCAAAAAAAATATTAACTGAATGGTTTGAACAACTGAATTATATTTTTTAACTGAATGGCTGAATATTTTTACATCTCGCCAACCTAGATACACAGGAGGTGCTGCTTTCAGTCCAAAAATTCAGCAAAGAGTCTTCAAAGAATAAGCATGAATTAGGATCTTCATGACACATTTTTATTCTTTTTAGAATATCTGTCTGTGTATATGTGAATGATAATTTTTTCATCCATGATAACTCTTATATGAAACTTCCAAAAATGTACATTTTCCATATTTAAGCACTCTACATTTATGTACAGAGTTGATCAGATTTTCAGTCAAACTGGACAATCAAAAGTGGTACTTTACTCGAAGCCCATAAGGCCTGCTTACACTAATGGGACTTTGAGTTCAAGAAATATGCATGAACTTGAGGGTTTCACTAAACAGAAAAGATCTGAAATGGACAACACTACTTTCTTGTAAGGTCCGTTAAAATTATACATATTTTCTGCTACATTTTCTTTAAACTTATTGCCTCAAATTTTATTACAGATTTATTTCTCATTCAATTAATTCAGTTCTCACTTTGTGATAAGACAAAAATACAAAAAACTCAAAGCATCCTCACTAAAAATTATAAAACACAGAAAAACATAAAACACCAAATACAGTTAAAAAACAATTTTTTACAACTAAAATTAGAGTTTCTACGCAAAAACAAGCAATTCAGAAAGCAGACAGGCAATGCATTTTTCAGTGCACAAAATTGAAAATTTACTTTTGGTTCCATTTGGGGAAAAAAAAAAAGTGCACAAACTGATGTAATTCCCTATTCTACTAATAGTTTTAAATGGCGGCTTCATTAGGTTTAGTACCAGTAAAGAAAATGGAAATCTTGTTGCAGCAAGGATGTTTGTTATAGGTGAAAGCTCCATACACGAGAGAAAAAAAAATGATATAAAAATTATATGCAAGAAAAATGATAAAAAATGATATTTAATAGTTGTAGAATTATCAACAATTCAAAAGTTAAATAACTTTTAAATTGCTGATAATTCTACAACTATTGCACGCACATTAAATAAAGGTATAAAAACCTTAACTGGAACATAACAAGAACATAATTCAATCACTTTTAAAGCACAAAATGCACAAGTTACCAACACATAAGAATAAAAAATACTGAGCTCACTAAAGTGGGCATGTATATATACCGTATATTTTGGTGCATAACGTGCATTTTTAATACATAAATTGAGATCAAAATTCACGGGTGCACATTATATGCCAGATACAAAAGTAAGGTAAAGATGACCATACAAAAATTTGATTTTTACATCCACGTAAATTGTGTTACTGTCGATTTTCTAGGACCCAGTTTGTAACACTTTCCTCTAGTAAAGGCTGTTTCATTACTCCTTTCCACAAATCCTATTCATTCTTTGACATAATTATTGTGATATCATTTTTGTTCTGCTCATGTATGGAGCTTTCACCAATAACAAACATCCTTGCTGCAACAAGATTTCTATTTTCTTTTGCAAATTGAATGGCTTTGCATTTGAAAGTAGCACTATGTTTGTTTCGTTGGCAGACTAGTGACAGATTGGCCAAAGAAATCAGTCCTGGCAGTATAAAATGTGCCGGCTCTAAGGCCCCATATGAAATGTCACAACACATATAAATTATCATTGCCATCATCATCAACATATAAAAGTAATTTTATAAATTGAAAATATACCTTTAACACCTTATTCATCTATATATATATATATGCAAATAAACTACAAGCAATAAATAACAGTGACTAAATAATTCTACAGTGGTTAATTCATAATTAGCCATTTAAATATTTTTTAATTCCGGGTGCCTCGGCAAATATTTCCTCCATTATATCTTCAGTTATTGCTTTAGCCAAAATATCCTTCTCTGTGTTCATCAATAGCAATGACTCTAAATTAGCTTGCTTCATAGTACTCCTTAATCTACTTTTTACAATTTTTAATTTTGAAAAAGGTCTTTCGCAATCAATTTGCGTTATAGAAAGAGTGAGTACAAATTTATAAGCAAAAAAGACATTGGCGTATGTTTTACTATAAAAATTATATTTCAAGAGTAACTTATACACACACAATTACATCTAGCTTTGAATGAACACTCATAAATAGATAGAGCACTTTCTCCTTCTGACTCGGTATCTCATTCAAAATAACGGTTTTCTATTAAATATTTTAGTATTTCACATTTATTTACTAGGTCCTGATATTCATCCTTAAGATTATCAGTTGTTACACCTGCATAGTGCCTTAATAATATAGATAATAGTTGAAAGAGTTCGGCTGGCTTAGAAAAATTTGGGGATAGAGAAGAAATATGTCTTCATACAATTTTCTATGCCCTTTAAACCTACTTTCCACTGAAATGGTATTATCCATTATCAAATTAAAGACAGTAACTTTGAATTGTTTGGTACAGCAATTGAAATTATAGTCGAACAATTCTTCCTCGTCCATTTGCTTCATTTTTCAGCATCTTCTAGCAGGTAGTTCTATAATTATATCACAACCCAGCCTTTCTAGTTTATTATAGCAATCCATTGTAAACAATTTTGATGCATTAAATATTAAATCAAAGTTTCTAGAAACGGTTTTTAAAGAGCTTATTATGTATTAGGTATTAGCTTATTGTATATTATGTATTAGGGCGTAATCTAATCCTTTAGTTTGCAAATATTTCATTACTGGCTCAGTATACTGAAGTATTTTCAAGTATACATGAGCAGATAAAATTATTCTAAAAGTTGTTAAAGTTTGTTTAGAGTAAATTTTACAATTTATCATTTATGTGCATTTTGTATATCACTGGAAGCAATACTTTTGAGTGCAAATATTAATTCTATGTATAAACAATTATTTTCACAATTGAATGTGCCAAAATTTGTTTTAGAGCATCTCTTTTCTCTTTCTGTGCACCTCCTTTGATTTTTCGTTTATCCATTCTATGCACCTAAAAAGTAATACAAAAAAATTCGACAGCAATATTTATTTTTTTTTTATTTTCAATTTACATTACTCACAGACACACTAAAATTTGCTATAGAGTCTCTATTAATTACAGTTATAATGCAATATTCTCAGTTTCACAATTAGATTAGAATGTGGCTGTACTGTATTTCCATAAATGTACTATATGACTATTGACACTATAGCCTATAGATTATACACCTACTCTTCTGCCTACAGCTACCATATCTCATGTGAGTTTGAGTGTGGTATGCGGTCAGCACAATCATGTTTCTCTCACATGCAAGGCTCTCTCAGCGAGTTATCTGTGTCAATTTGATTGTTCGAGTTTCTTGATCAGGCCGAAATCTCTCCGGCCCACTGGGCATCTGCCCGCTCGGCCACCGGCCTTATCCACCACTAGGCAGGAGCCATATTACTATTAAAAGGAACACTAGATTAAATGTATTTCAGTTAAAATAAATGTGATTTACTAAAGCTTTTAATATTCACTTCAAAATCATACCTTCAAATGAATACAGAAAGAAAAAAACATCTAACTCCTTATTTGCGAATTCATTCGGGTCAGAAATATATTCGTATATCAAATTATTTCCCCCTTTTCTTAAAATAATAGAATAACATTCTTGTGCACACCTACACTGAACACAACCCACCTCTTTACAAAAATTTTTATTTGCTCAAGTATTTCCCCCTTGTATATATTGTTCCCATTATTGCTGTCAATTCAGCATACCATTGTTCAAAAGGCCACAAAAAATCTTTAAATAGACGATTTTAAAAGACAACAGCATCGCACGTGTATTTTTCAGGTTTCTTCATAATGAAAAGAGTGCATGTTATGTGGCAAGTACACCTAAAAATTAAAAAACGTAGTTTGAAATTACAGGTAAGCGTTATATGCCAGGGTATACAGTGTGTGTGTGCGTATATATATATGTGGGAATCGTGCCTCGACGAAGCACCTGATGTCGCTATCTACATCTACGGTAAGAACTCTCCAGGTAAACACATCTCCACTTGGTTCAAAAAGTCCAACAGGGGTCTTATAGAACACTCGCAAAGGAGCTACAACTAGACACTTACTGACCATGCATAGGCGATCGGATCTGGACTTATCAAAAGTGACCGCATGTAGGTGGTCAGCTGTTGTGTTGTGATACCTCTCCTAAACATATTTAATCCGTCCGCACACACTCATCCCATTTATCTTTTCTTCTGTGAACCAGGAATAAAGCCTGATACTTTGAACAGTGGGAGTGATCTCTATTTACTGATAAGACGTCACCCCCACAACTATGGAGGCTCGAAGCCGGCGAACTTCAGCAAAGGTACCGCGAAAACGTTTATTCCTTTCTTTATGATAGTGCTACTTCTGTTTTGTTTTTAAAATGAGTTTCTTAAATAATTCAAACAAGAGTGATTTAAAATTAATTGCTGAAAAAATTGGACAGAATGTTCCAGAAAATGCCATAAAAGCAGACATTAGAAAAATTATCAAAAATTCTGATGTCTTCAAAACGAACATTGAATTTGTTCATGCCATCGTCAAATCTATCGCCAAGGATCGGACGCCTAAAACAAGTAATGAACACTATCTGTTAGAGATCGAATGTTTTCAATTAGCCCAAATTGAGAAGCAGATTGAGCTAGAAAATTTCAAATCACAATCATTATCGAATGATAGAAGAAACGCACAAACTAGTGTTGAAAATTTACTAAAAAGTGTTAAAACACTTACAATCTCTGTTCCTGAGTGGCCAGAGGCATTGTGTTTGTTTTTCATTTCATTAGAAAAAGCTTTTGCCACCAAATAAGTTCCCAAAGACTTACAAGCTGAGATATTAATTAATTTGATAGGGGTTAAAGCTAATAATGTTTTAACATATGCAACTGAAGAAGAATTGTCTGATTATGAAAAACTAAAAGAGTTGTTTTTAGCTGAATTTCAGCCGACACCCAGAGAGATTCTTAACACCTTTAAACATGCTCAACGAGCAGCAAACGAGTCGCATGTTCAGTTTGCATCATGATTGACTGCAACATTCAAATACTACTGTCAAGTCAGGGAAACACAAAAGGATTTCAAAAAGTTATGTGATTTAATTGTTGCAGGTAAATTGTATAAAACTTTGGATTTTAAAACGAAAGAATATATAGGTGTTCGCGAGGGGAAAACATGGTTTAATCCAACCCAGTTAGGGCGTGAATGTGATTTATATTTCTCATCCAGAGGAAAATCCTTGTCTGAAATACCTAACCCTAAAATTCAGTCTAATGAATCAAAAGTACCAAGTGTGCAAAACCAAAGTATTAAGAATGACTCATTCAGTCGAAGCAAACCCAAAAGCAAACCGGATGTCATTTCATCGACGCCAGAGAGATCATGTTATGTCTGCGGCGGAAGCGGTGAAAATTTTCATTTCCCTAGGAAATGCATAAAACCAAAACAAAGCAAATCACATAAGGAAACAGAAAGAAAAAACAAAACAAGCATTAATAACATCAGTTTTATTCACGAGTTGCAATATGCTGATATTTTAGTTGAAAATAAAAAAATAAAAGCACTTATCGATTCAGGCGTTCAAGTTCCAGTCATAAATTCATCATTCATTCAAATAAAAACACAGCGGGAGGGTAAAATTATACTTAGCTCATGTTTTGATGAAGGAAAAAAAAAGAGGCAGATATTGCTAGAGTAGGATTATCTTTAAATAGCAATTCACTAAGGTCAGAAATCATTGTTGCAGCCATAAATAAATTATCTGTTCCTTTAATTTTAACACCAAACATTTATTCTCAACTTCTAAAAGTAAGTCGGGAAGAAAAAAATAAAACATCTAATCCTAATACCGAAAATGATTTTAAAAGTGAATCATCGTTACAAGAGTGTTTTTTTATTGAATTTTGCAAATGTGATTGATGAATGTGATATGTATTTCTAGCATGTTACTGATGTGAATATTCATACGGATTTATCGTAATTGATTCATAATTATAAACCAAATAAAACCAAGGACACGAATTTAAAAATGAATATTGTGTTAAAAGATGATATTCCAGTATCACAATGGTCTTGGAGATTACCGTTTGCTGAGCAAAAAATTGTTCATAAACAGATAGACGAGTGGTTGCAAATGGGGATAATTAAACCACCTTGTTTCGAATACACATCCCCAATTCTGTTATGTAAGAAACGTGATAGAACACACAGATTATGGGTAGACTTCAGACAGTTAAATAAAAAATTAGTGAAAGATTCTTTTCCTATGGTCCAGGTAGAGGAAATACTTGATCATTTGGGGAAAGCAAAAGTTTTTTCAATTTTAGATTTGAAAAGTGGTTTTTTCCACATTCCGGTCGATGAAAAATGTACCAAATATTCAGCCTTCATTTGTCATGCAGGTTTATTTGAATTTTTAAGAGCTCTGTTTGGTTTGACCACAAGTCTTATTGTATTTTTAAGATTTATTTGTAATATATTCAGGAAATTAATAAGGGATAACAAAGTTGTAATTTACACGGATGATCTTATCATACCTTCCCATGATGAAAAAGAGGGCTCAGAAAAACTTAAACGAGTTTTAAAAGCGGCTTCAGAATATGGACTAGAAATTAATTTTAAAAAATGTCAATTCCTTAAACGAAAAATTGAATTTTTCGGTTATTTAATTGAAAAAGGTACAATTCGTCCGTCCCCAAATAAGACACTTGCAGTTAAAAATTTTCCTCAATCTAAGAAAGTTAAGCAAATACAAAGCTTCCTAGGTCTCACAGGTTATTTTAGAAAATTTGTACCTGGTTATTCGGAAATAGCCAAACCATTGAGTGAAATGCTTCGCAATGGTGTAGAATTTGAATTTGGGCCAAGGCAGAAGCAGGCATTTGACCACCTCAAAGAACTTCAGGGTTTCGGTGCAGTGTTGCTTCAACGCTCAGATGATGGACAGCTGCATCCAATCCATTACATGCATAAAAAAACATCACCTCAACAAGAAAAAGTGTCAAGTTATAAACTTGAAGTGTTAGCAATTGTCGAAGCCTTAATAAAATTTCGAAGTTATCTCTTAATCACAAAAATCAAAATAGTCACAGACTGTGACACACTTCAAAAGACAATGCAGAAAAAAGATGTAACATCAAAGATAGCTAGATGGGCACTACTACTCGAAGAGTTCGAATATGAAGTTATCCACAAATCCAATCAACAGATGAGACATGTCGACGCATTAAGTAAGCATGCTGTGTGCACGGTCACTCGTCTGCAAAGTGAAATCATTACTAAGATCGCAACAAGCTGATGAGCGTCTTCAATTATTGAAAACTATGATCGAGAAAGGACTTAGAGATGACTATCTGCTAAAAGATAATGTGTTGTATCTGCAGGAGAGAAGTCGAGAACTCATCGCTGTGCCGGAAGCGATGGAATTCGAGATCATTCATGGCATACATAACAAAGGACACTTTGCTGTACAGAAGATAGAAGATCTGTTGAAAAGAGATTTTCATATTTCGAATGCTACAAAGAAAACAGAGCACGTTATAATGAACTGTGACGAATGCATTCTCTGTAATAAAAAGTGAGGCAAACCAGAAGGTCTATTGAACTCAATTCCAAAGGAGAATATTCCTTTAAGCACATCATATCGATTTCATCAGACTCCTGCCATCTACAGTAAGAGATACTGACATATCTTTACAGTGGTAGATGCTTTTACAAAATTCGTCTGGTTTTACACAGTCAAGACAACATCAACGGCAGGAGCTGTTCAGAAGCTAAAAATCCAACAAGCTGTCTTCGGAAATCCTTCAAGAATTATCTCTGACAAGGGATCTGCTTTCACTTCAAAGGATTTTGAGGATTACTGCAAAGATGAAGGAATTCAGCACATATAAATCACAACAGGCGTTCCAACAGCCAACGGCCAGATTGAAAGAATTCATGGAACCCTTATCCCAGTGCTTGCCAAACTGTCGGTAGATGATCTTGCCAAGTGGTTCAAATTTGTTGCTGATGTCCAACGAATCACCAACAGCACCGTCAGTAGATCCACAAAATTCACTCCTTTCAAGCTGATGACAGGCGTGAAAATGAGAAATAAGGCAGACCAAAGAATTAAAGAAATCCTCGATGAAGAATTCCTGAACACAGTCCAAGAGAAAGAGTCTATTTGTGAAGAGGCCAAAGTGAATATCTTAAAACTGCACGAGAACCGACAACAATACAATCGACGTGGTAGAACCGCTCCACTCTACAAAGTCAACGACCTAGTAGCCATTAAAAGAACCCAGTTAGGAGGAGGTCTCAAGCTAAGACCTAAATTCTTAGGACATTATAAAGCGGTCAAGATTAAGCCACATGACTGCTACGATGTAGCAAAAGTAGGAGTTCATGAAGGACCTGAAGCAACTTCCACTTCGGCAGACAACATGAAGCTTTGGCCTGATGGAATTGCAACCTGAGATCATTCTTTTGCAATCTATTTTTCAAATATTGCTTTCTTTTTTTTTTGCAGGTGTATTCCAGTGTTTGGAGGTCCTCACCTATCGATGGCCGAGCACTGTGGGAATCATGCCTCAACGAAGCACCAGATGTCGTTATCTACATCTATGGTAGGAACTTTCCAGGTTTACACATCCCCACTTGGTTCGAGAAGTCCGACAGAAGTGGTCTAATGGAACACTCATGAAGTAGTTACAACTTCCTTAGATGCTAGACACTTACCGGTTGCGCGAAGGTGATCAGATTTGGACTTATCAAAAGTGACCGCACGTAGGTGGTCAGCTGTTGTGTTGTGATACCTCTCCTAAACATATTTAATCCATTTGTACATACGCATCCTGTTTATCTTTTCTTTTGTGAACCAGGAATAAAGCCTGATACTTTGAACAGTGGGAGTGATCTCTATTTATTGATAAGACATCACCTCCACATATACATATTTGGTGTGGCTGATTGCAAATAAAAAGGGAAGAGCACAACTACATGTCATAGCAGTCCATATACAAAATTTCAACATTCTAAGGCTACTTGTTTTTGAGTTATGCAAGACACTTATGTATATACACACAGATGTGTAACAAAAAAAAAAAATCTGAATGCATTTTAAATCCATTACAATCTGTTTTGGAAAAAACAGTCCTTTATTCTGTTTGTACATATAGATATCATGCAAAAACATTAGTCAGATGTATTTAAGAGTATTCAAAATGAACATTTTTGTCAAAATAGGATACCTGAAATTTTTTTGCAATTCCAGTATTTCCTTTACTTTGTACAAGGAAGTAAAAAAGGCACTCACTAATTTTAACTCCTACTAACCTATACACAGGGGAGGTAATATTTTCACTTCCAAAATTTAACAGTGAGTTTTCAGTAAATAAGCATGAAAAGTCCTGACAGCACACTGTTACAGATTTTATAATGACGTTTTTCTGTTTGTGTGTTTGTATATCTATGATGATTATTTTCATCCATGATAATGAATATATCGTGAAACACTTTATATGAAACTTCCAAAAACTTCTATTTTCTGTACTTAAGCTTTTTACATTTGTTAAAAGATTTGATTAGATTTTGATTAAAGCTGGAAAACCAGAAGAGGTACTTTTCATGAACAATCTTTAACAGACAATGTATTATTAGCCTCAATCCTCAATGACAGTCTTTAAGAGTAATTTTGGGTTTTACTATTGCGTTGAATCACTTTAAAAAAAAAAATGGATGCTGCCACCGAATATTATTGCCAAGTCTTATTTTTAAATACATAATACAGCAAATATAAAAAAAAAGTATGGCAACACTTAATGTCTATAGGAATTCTAAAGATATGCTGCTTTAAAAAAATTTGTGGTTGTTAAGTCATCGATTTGAGAATTTGAAAAACATTATATGACCAAAGGATATACTATGATTAATACAATATTTTCAGATCAAAGTATTATAAAAAGTGTGCAAAAGAAACAAAAAGGGGGAGACAGCTCTATATCTCCCATTTTACTGGGCCGATTCACGAAATTCAAATTGCATTTTTCATGTCTCGAAAGCACGACTTAGGATATATATTAGATTCATACATAGTGTTGTTCTAAGATAGGTATTTTGATGCAAAATTCTACTCTTCCTGAAATGACATGGCAATTTTTTTTTTCATATTTTGATTCTATGACTCAAATTATACCTAAATTTAAATTTTGTAAAATTTGGTGCGAAATTTAGGGAGAAATTAAAAAATTTATCTTGGCGGATCTTTTTCAGTTTGCGCCAAGAATTATTTACTTAGCGAACTTCTTAATTTATGGCAACTTACACAGTCCAGTCACATTAATGTGACCATCTGTCAAAAGCCAGAATAACCACCTTTCGCAGAGCGGACTGCTGCGAGACGTGCAGAAAGAGAGTCACATAGGTCCCTGAAGGTGTTCTCTGGGATGTTGAGCCATGCCGACTCTAATGCCGTGGCCAGCTGCGCTAGATTACGCGGTTGAGGATCCATGGCGCGAACAACTCGATCGAGATGGTCCCACAGATGCTCGATTGGGTTTAAGTCAGGTGAGTTTGCTGGCCAGGGGAGGACGGTAAACTCATCCTGGTGCTCTTCGAACCACGCACGTACACTGGCAGCTGTATGGCACCTCGCATTGTCCTGCTGGAAGATGCCATCATCCTGAGGAAAAACAATGCGCATGTAGGGGTGAACATGGTCCGCAAGGACAGATGCGTACTTGTATTGATCCATTGTGCCTTCCACAATGATCAGTGAACCTAGAGAATGCCAGGAAAACATTCCCCAGACCATAATGCTCCCGCCTCCAGCTTGGACCGTTCCGGCAATGGTTGCAGGGTGGTTCCTTTCAGAGGTTTCACGCCTTATACGCCAACGTCCATCTGTCCGATGGAGCATAAAACGCGATTCATCCGAAAACGCAACCTGTCGCCACTCAGTGGACGTCCAGCTGCTGTACTGGCGTGCAAATTCTAGCCTTCGCCGTCGATGAACAGCAGTCAGCATAGGTGCACGAACCAGGCGTCTGCTTCGGAGGCCCAGACGCAGCAATGTTCGCTGAATAGTACTTTGGGAGACACTTTTGGTAGCCCCTTGGTTCATTTTGGTGGTCAGTTGCTCAACGGTAGCCCGTCTATCTGCCCGAACGCATCTCCGCAACCGTCGTTCGCCTCTGTCATCTATGGCCCGTGGTGCACCACATTTGCCACGTCGCTGATTTTGGACAGTCCCATTTTGCCATGCACGGTACACTTTTACCACGGCGGCACGCGAACAGTTCACAAACTCAGCCGTTTCGGAAATGCTTCCACCCTTGGCCCGAAAGCCAATGATCATGCCCTTTTGGAAGTCGGATAAATCGCTTCGTTTCTGCATTACGCCAACAATTGAAATGTTTTCCGAAGCCCTCACACACCCTTTATATACGCTCAACTGCACTGTGCTGCCACCTGCCTTCTGTGATTGGCTATTTAACTCTGACATGGAAAGTACGTGGTGGTCACATTAATGTGACTGGACTGTGTATTTTCCTTACCTTTTTTTCATTGTACACGAGTAGAAAAATGGTAATCGTTCATACTTTCAAATTATTTTAACAAAGTGCATAAACCACATTTGGCGTTATTATCATTTACAAAGAATATGCCAAACTTTAAAACATGCCAAAATATAAATTCACATACATCTCAGGAAATTTTGAATAAAAAATTCTAATTTTTTTGCAGGTATGCTTAGGAATACATCTACTTTAAAATGAGGGTAAAAATTTTATAAATTACAATTAAAATTTTTTTTTGAAAAATTTATACAAATTATTTAATTAGAGATATTAATAAATATACATCAAATTCAATTAACACTATAGAGCTAAAATTTTGAGATGTAATTTTTTAAGAACCACTCGTGCAATTTTTACAAAACTTGGCAGTTTGGCATGATTTGAGTCTTAGAATCGAAATATGGAAAAAAATTGGCATGTCATTTCAGAAAAAATCCGATTTTGTGTCAAAATACCTATATTAGAACAATGCTATATATAAATTTAATACATATGCTAAGTCGCATTTTCGAGACATGAAAAACGGAATTTGAATTTTGTCAATTGGCCCAATAGAATGGGAGAGAATAGAATGGGCCCAATAGAACTGTCCTCCCTTTTTTCACAGTGTATATGAGCATGTATACTTGTCATTGTCAATCATCGAGAAAAATAGAATAAAAAAAGAATAGTGTTTATGATTAACACTGAGCCATAAATTTTATAAGCAAATTAGATTTTGTTTACAAATGATCAGCCAGAAGTGACAGGTTATTTAAACCTCATTGTTATTCCATCAATTCCATGTTTTAATATAGAACTGATGGGAAGTCATGTGCCAGCCACATCTGATTAGTTTAAACTGGAAATAATTTGATAATACACATTGCTATAATCTGGGCAAAACTAATCTTAACAACTGAATCTCTCCATAAGACATTCCACACAGATACTTTAACTTGAGCAAATTAAAACTCTTACTAGCACTAGTAACTATTTGGTTGTTAGGAATATCAAAGAACTACTAATAGTTGAAAGCAAAGAATAAATTTACTCTGTGGAGATTCTTTATAATTTTGAAGTCATATCAGATTTGATCAATCATTTATTTTACATTGATTGATGAATTTAGAAGCTAATTTGTTACAACAAAATCACTTCCTCCCCTCAAATTAAATTATAAATTAGAATTTTCACTGGTAAACAACCAACTTCAAATTCTATTTTGACATCCAAAATGACTTTTATGGTATTTTCCTTTTCTGCATTTCTCAAATATCAATGTCAATAAATGCACTGTGCTAGGCTAAAATGAATAGACAGAGTATAGTCGGTTTCTTCTTAATGCATGATGACACTCCTATTACGAGATTCATTTTTTGAGTATCTTGCCTAAATGAAATTTATTAACAAGCTGCTTTTCACAGGACTAGATTCACATGACACATGACAACTTATAAAGGTCCTTCCTAGTTTGGCGATGCACCATTAGCTACAAAACTGAGATGACAGTTCTAAACAGTATTCTTTCAATTGCTTCCCACCAACTATTTCATGCACTTTTTGATCATGTAAGGCATATAAATTTCAGAAGAGCTCTGAATAAACAAAGCAATTTACTAAAAGAATTTCTTTAACTCTTCCCTCCTTTTTTAAATTTCTCAATAACAATGTTTATGTATTGTTACTATAGTGACTAAATCTCTGTAAACAGACATTTAAATTATATTAACATGCAGTATAAAAATATCTTGAAAAGCCTCATATTTTTATAGGAAGAAATTTAATGAACTCAGTTTTTTCTTCTCTGGGAACATAATTATTATCCTTTCAGATATCGGAAGTATTTTTCTAATGCCCTCTTTCTCACATTCATTACCTTTTTACACATACTCAATCTCACCTTTCCAAACCTGAGATTCTAAACAAGTATTTCAATTGTAACTATGCAATTTCATGACAACATTGCTATTTTTTAATTAAAGAAAATGCAACTAAAAATTAACTTTTAACAAATTTCGATAATAAAGTGAAAAGTAAAATGTTAATTTTAGCACTTCCTTGTTAAAGTAGCCGACATGTTAAGATATCAAAACTGGTAAACCTAAACATCCAATCTATACAATTGCAAATTCCACATGTCACCAAAAGCTTACATGGTGGCCATTTTACCAAGGTAGTTAGGTACCTTAATTTTTAATACTAAAATATTTTATATCTTTTAGAAAAAAAAATTGTTTTAATAAAAAAATGAAAATATAATCAAAATAACTTTCATTTTATTAAAAGAATATACTTTTTCACATGATCAATAAATTATACTTTATGAATTATTTATATAACCTTTTCTGAGAAGCCAGCTCATCCTCGAGAATTTTTCGAGCATGATTTGCTTCTAATTGCTCTTTCTTCAAATCTAAAGATTTAGCTTCAACCTAAAATTGAAAAATCGGTTTTAAAAAGTTCTAGTATTACATAAAAATGTTACTTAATCTTCTTATTAAACATTTTTTTTAATTTTAAAGTTTCAAAATGGAATGAAAAATTAAAATGTATGCATTTAGAGACAAAAGCAGTTTTTTAAAGACAACTTTGTTTAGCCACAAAAATAGCTCATTCCTGTAAAAGAATAAGCAAAGGGAACATACAGATTTCCAAAAGTATACCATAGGGAGTTACAAAAATTAACTTAAAATAGTGTTTTAAGGAGAACAATAAAACAATGGCAAAAACATCAGAAAGGCCTTTTTCACTAGTATGTGGGTAATGCATTACCTTGAATGAAAATTTGCATAAAAAGAAGTATCAGTTTTATACATGCTGGAAATGTGTACAGAAAATGCACCCCAAGGCTTTCACATCATTGTCCACAATATAACATTTTGCTCATTAACACTCATATACCTTATTTTAAGTCAGTAAATGATTTGCAACCAATGAGTGTTCTTCAAGCCATGCCACAGTGGCAGAAGCTGAGAGTGGACAGCTAGCTCACTACCTTGCCACAACAGATCAATCTCTCTCAGACTATACTAAAGGCTGAGTGTGATCAGAAGCCCACTCTAATAACAAAGTTTAAGAAATTCTGCTGCCATATTAATGTCCCATAAAAAAAGTTCTCATGCACAATGAAGTCATATTTCTTATAAGAACCACTCTACAGAATGGGCCTTTGATTATGTCGAAGTCATACCTTCATTTTCTCGTCAGAATGGCAGCATCAGCGGGAAATGAGATTTATCTGATTATGCAACTTACTCTGATATGCAAAAATATTGATATTTTCTCAACTAGGCAAGGCAAGGCAAAACATTCACTAACATAATATCATTACATTAGAATGTGAATGTCTATACTTATGACCTGCACAGCACACTATCTAGTTTACTGAGCACATTCTTTGGAGTTTCAGAAACAAACATGAGTATTATGAGAAACAAAATGCTCTTCAGTCTATCTGTATTACTGTAATTTGTACTTATACAAGTCACTAACACTGCATAAAGGCTAGTCTTTGCTTGCTGAACATTGGTTTATTAATTAATCATAAAGCTATAGTAGACTTTTGATACAGATTGCCCTCTTGAAAATATTGTTGCCACTATAGAGATAAAATTACACATCTGACATGCATCAACAACTGTGTATTAAAGCACCTGGGCACTATTTCAAATAGCTATTTCATCATAAATACCAAATTTAAGTAGTCAAAAAGAGACAGTAATTCTTAAATTTCAAAAATATCAGATTTATCATATTATTATAAAAAATACTTTTTACTCTTCAGATTACTTTCAAGAAAATCCTATCAAAATTGGATGAAAATTAAGCTTACAGTGAAAAAATATATATTTGTATGAACCGTGATTTGCTTCCAGTTTGAAATTTTACAGGCATTTGGTATCTAGAGAATGTTTGTTTCATTCAGTATAATTTATGACATACTTCAATTCTAACCTGCTTGTTACAGGGTCTCATGAATCATTCTAAGTGAAAAAGAAACCATCTGTCAGAAGAATTAACTTCTTTTCCAACAATTCAGCGCGATTCTGTTGTCTTCATTTACAATGAATGTAGGAAGTATTTATACAAGAGTGGTTTTCCATACTATTGTTTTGATGCGCTATTTCTTCAAAAGGCAAAAACTAATAAAGTATCATTTTACAAATACTTGGGGAAGGAAAAAAAAAAGAACAGAAAGAGAATAGAACTAGCTTTTAAATATAAGGAAAACTAAAAATTGGTGATTTATTGGTATGAAAAAAGGATTCATGCATTGAAACAAAGCAAATTTTTGTTAGCATTTTGTGAGTGGTTTAATCAGACTTTCAATGATAATTAGCATCACTTATTTGGGTAATTTTAAATGTGATACACAATGTAAAATTTGAATATGATTTGTAAAGGAACAAGTCTTTCTGAAAGAGAACTAATCTTAAAACTTCATAAATATAACAGAGGACTTTCTAAGGAAAACTGGTTCATATCCATGCTACACATGGGAAACAACACCAAAATGGCCATGCAGCTAACCTGTTCACTAGGAATGTTGAACCAACATTCAACACCAGTGTTCAGCTGTTTTAGCCACACCAGTATACAGTTGCTTTACCACTCAGCACTAGGGATCTCGAACTTGGAATGAAAAAAAAAAAAAAAAGAGAGAGAGAGAGAACACATTTTAAGGTATTTTCTCTTTCCTTTCCGCATGCTTTCATAGTCTAACCAGTTTCATAGTCTTTCATAGTCTAACTAATCCATTGCTCTATGCAAATTTTGGGAGGTCAAGAGTTTGAATACTTGCAAAGGCATTGTGGATTTTTTCAGCTGCTTGATGTTGAAAAATGCAAGTGTGTTCATTGCATATTCAAGAGGTCTGGAGTTCGAATCCCAGTTAAAGCAATGCAAATATTTTACATTCCTGCATTGATATAACCTAATGACCCTATAATGTTCAAAAATGGTGATGTTGCTTTTAAAACTGAAGAATGCATGGTTGACAGAATTTGGCAACTTCTACTAAAGTGGTTGCCCTAATATGGCAGCATCATATTATAATGTACGCTGATTTTTTTTATCTGCTAGAACAACCGGCAATTTTTCTTAACAAAACTGGGAGAAAAATTCCATTTTTCTCTGAACATTTCAATATTATGCAAAAAATTAGTAACAGGAAACATATGCTGTTACCTAAATATATTAAAAACATGCAAATTTTTTCTACACATATAATAAAAAAATAAATAGAAGGAGAATATAGTTTTGAGAATTATAGCTTATATGCAAGGACAGGATACGCATACTGCTAAATGGCCTTTAATCAAGTCTAAACACCACAATATACCAGTTTTATTTATGCAAAAAATAAATACAGATACACGAGGGAGGGAGGAAGATGTTTCTAAAAAATGAAGACTAAAAAAACTTAAAAAATAAGTATGACTTATGGCTTACTAATTTTAACTAAGGCAGCTTAACAGAAAAATGCACTCATAAAATTAAACAAAATGACAAATCAAAATTGTTCCTCATAATTGCGATCCTAATGTCAATCACCTGTTGACTGAAAGGAACAGAAAATTTAAATGAGAAACAGATAAATCGCTTTTCAACATTGGAACTCCAAAGAGAAAAACTTGAAAAATGAAGATGATGTTGAGTACAGAAAAATAATAACAGATTTACATTCTAAACTTGGCAGAAGTTTTGAATATTAAAATAAAAATTGAAAAATATTTTTCATTAATGAGAACACTGTTTCATTTTAATGTGCATGATGCTCGAGTTTAGATTCAGTTAGAACTGAGTGATTTGCAATAAAATTAACATTATTTTATTGTTCCCTAAATGCATACAAATTCAACAATTTTTTGAATTATGTTAAAAAGTATTTAGTTTTATATGGATTGACATATTTATACGAAAGAACTTTTTCATTAACAAAATACATGAAAAATAAATATTGATCACAAGTTATTAATGAAAATTTCAGTATTAAAGATTGCTATAACAATTTGGAATCCATTAGAATGAAATAATCACAAAAGAACATTTAAAATTTCAGGTCTTCTATGAAGTATATATATTAATTAACAACTGGTTTTGCAACACACTGTTTGTTAAAAAAAGTATGAAAAGCTATAAATTTATAAAAATGTTTGATTAACCATCGATGCTTTTTTTTCTTACATGTGCATTTTACATTTGATTGACTCACATGCACGGCTGTTGTGACCTGATGCTCACTACCTGAGGCATATTTACAGTAAGAGTGTGAAAATAAATACATAAAATGCTATTTTAACAATATTCAATAAAATTTCTACTGAGAAGAGGCATTCCCCTCCATTGCATCTTGGAAAATATAAGGGCATCTCAAAACACCGTTTCCAAAGCATCCTCACACATTGTGATGGCCCAGCCTGTATAATGCTCTAAAAAGACCTTTTTAAGCTCATGCTTAAAAAAGTAAGGAGAGAAAACAAAAAAAGCTATTTCAACTGAATAAAAATCTTGAATGGAAAGGAAATTAAGGTTTAATTTGTAATGCAAAGTGCCTTATTATATTAGGTTCATTCCATTCAACACTCGAAATGTGAAAGTGGTAGGCCTAAAAACAAAGTTCCTAAAGAACTCAAGAAATATACATATTTTTTTTCTAAATTAAAATAACGAACTACCTTTGCCAGTTTGCATCTAGCCATGTCTTATCAAGACATGCTTTCTTAATGATTTAAATACATTTGAAGGTATATTGTATATTATATACTTACTAAAATATATTGAAACAAATATAACAGAATGTGCATACAGGGCTTAGAAGATTAGAAGTTTAAAAACATTGTATAATATCTCCTAATCTTACCTCTTTATAATGACTAGCTAATCTTGCAACTTCTGCTCGTTCGAGATCGCGTTCTTTCAGTAGCTGCTCAATGTGCTGATTTGCTTCTTTTAAAGCTTCCTAAAAGAGCATAAGCGTTATTTTCCTCTTGAAATACTGTTATATTTAGAATAAATACTTAAATTATAAAGTCATATCACTTCCATTTTTCTAAACGCATACATAAACATTCATTTATAATTCCAAAACATATACACATAAACGTTTGTTTATAATTCCAAAAACATCAAAAAGAAAATATTTTACCTCCAAAGCTCGATTATTTGTCATAACCCCCATGCCAGGACTTTTAATTTTCTAAAATAAAAGAAAATTACTGCAAAAAAAGAATCTATAAAATAATTTTTAACAATGGTACAATGGAAGAAATTAATAAAAGTAGAAAAAGTGCTTATTCTCTACCAATGTACGTGATGCATAGAATTAAAAACATCGTTAATATTAAAAGAAAAAACTTCCAACTATTCATAAAAATTATCAGTTGGGTATACCACAAATTATAAATTATATTAATTAGCTACGTTTTTGAAGTATAATATAAAGATGAAAATTATTAGGAAATACATTTATTGCTTTTGCAACACTGGTCTTATTAAGCAATTACAATTCGAAAAATAAACTAACTATCTTATGTAGAATGGTAACATTCTGAAAGTGGCCTATTTACTAGGCCATGCAGAAGTTAAATATCATTTGGAATAGCAGTGCTTACTAGGATATGTATATAATAAATGTCTTGGTAATTTAATATAACTTCCTCACCTTTTCAAGCACTTTATGAAAAATATAATGTGAAATACTAACACAAAAGTATGATCTAAATTTAGGGATCAATGAAATTTTAAAGCCCAGTTGCATGTCACTTAAGCATTTGAGGCTGAAAGCTTAATAAGGCAAATTATATGTTTGCAAAACTGACCAAAAATTCTTAATTTATTCCTCGCAAAAGCAAAGATATGGCAATGAGTACATTTTATGACCATATACAAAAGCAGCATGACAGAAATATGAATTGTAGTCAATGAATTTCATAACAGAAACTCACTGAAATGTAAACAGATCATGAATTATCATTTAAAAGTACATACTTTCAACAGTTACCTATTTATTACACCACCAGTTACCTTGAGATTATAGTTTTAAAAAGTTATCCACACACCCATATCAAAACTTGTATTCTACAATAAAATTAAATTAAATTTCTCCCCCCCCCCTTGTAGGTGTGTCTGTTGGTTACTATAGTCAGTTTTCAGTATGGTGAAGAAAAAGTTTTTAAACTGGCTTCTGCAAGCAAAAATATTGAAAAAAAAAAGAAAGCTGAGTGCTTTAAATAAACTATTTGTGCAAATGATTTCACTTTATCTAATTGCTAATTAAGAATCAGCTAATGAATGAATGAATGAATGAATTTTTATTTACATGTTTCTTTAAAATAGTCATGCTAAAAAAATTTTGACATAAATATGCTAAGAAAACATTATTGAAAAAATTAAGGAAACAATTTTTAAATTGTGTTTTTCTGTAAATAATGACATAATTTACATATAACCTTTATTGTAGAGATGATTTCCCCCCCCCAATTTTGTAGGTATCTGAAGACTTTTGTGATAAAATTTTTTATTCCAAAAATGTTTGATTTGGTTTATTTGATTATGGCAAAAGACACTAGGGCTATTTGCCTAAGGGGAGGGTCTGCCCTCATGTAGGACTTTCTAAGTAAATCTGACTCTTATACATGTTACACATGGGGAAAAACACAAAAATGCAAATACAGCCAGCCCATTTACCTGGAATTAAACCTGGGTTAGAACTAGCATTCAGAAACTTTAACTGCTCGGGCCACTGGTGGGATTATTCCAAAAAGGAAAAGCATAATGTTGGAATTGAATATTTTATATTAGGAAAATATATATTTTATATTTAGAGAAAAAGATAATGTAAATTTTAAATTATTCAAAAATTTTTTTTAAAAAAGGAATTTTATAATTTCAGTTTTGTGCATTACAAAATGTTGACATTATTTAAAAAAAATAAAAGTGTCTGTTCACTTTAGATAAACATTGCATATACTTTGCAAACTCTAAATTTACATTACATTTTAATCATTTCTTAATGGAAACTGCCTAATGTAAATCTATTCAACTATAAAGATAATTTTTCAACAATACACAGTAAAAATTAATTCCCCCCCCCCAAAATCAAATTTTATGGTTTATTTGCTTCTGATTTTAATTATTCGAAGCTAACAATCAATAAGTTTGTTTACAATACAGCACACAGAATTAAATGAGTATAACAAAAAAGTGAGTTTCCTAACATTATTATTTCTTAAACATATTTCTTGAATTAGCTTAAAACAAGTTTAGCACACATGACTTTTCAAAAACACAATGCTTTATTATTATCTTAACTCTTTCAAAAATACCAAATTTATAATGTCAAATAAAAGAATGATAAAAAGGAAGGGTGACAATATGCCTAAATAATTTAGCAAAGGCATATAAATATGAAAAGGTCTATGCATATAAAATAGGTGGGGAAGAAATATGTATAAAGCAGAATGCAATCAACAACAAATTAAATTCTTGAAACTTTTTACAAACTATACCAAAGGATGAGTATACTTCAATTAAAAACATATATCTAAACAACAAATCTGATATTCAGTACATACCTGGCTATTAGTAAGTGACGTTACACCTAACTTTACTCTACTTGTGCGAGAGCAATTGCTTACAGAGCTATTTAATGAATCTTTACTTGCAGTCCTCATAAGTGGTGTACCACGAACAGAAGTAGATCTTGGAGGAGCTGTTCCACCAGCTCGAGATACTTTGTGCAATGGTGAAAACAATCCATATTTCATTTCACAAGAAAAATACCTAACAAGTAAGAACTATAAATGAAGCATAATACTAGAAGCAAATACTTTAAGCAAAACTCTAAAGACAAAAATTTAAAGATAGTTTCTAGTTAAATACATAGCTAGTTTACTCCATACACTTATGATTTTCCATGATAATATTCGAGGTAATTTACCATTAAATACCCATTTTGCTGATGAAACTGTGCTTCACTGTAGAGGCATGAATAAAAAATAAGTCGTATGGTAAACACAGATGGGATCTAGTTTTTCTTCAGATCAAACCCTGTATTCTATTAGTTCATTCCACATTATCAGTGTTACACAGAGGTTGTTTCTACATCTTAGAATAATTTTGATAAAGAAATAAAAAAAGCAAATGTTTTGGAATAAAAAAATTCTGGCAATAGCTCATTATTTGAAACGAGAAATATCATCTGCTACTTATAAATTTCTTCTTCTTGTAAGGTTTATCCTAAGTTTATTAACAGTTATTTTAAGTTTTGTATCTTTCCTATCTTATTCGGATTTTTTTATTCTGACGTCTGATTGAAAGAAAAGATGAAGTATACGAATGTTAAACCTGTTCAAATTATGAATCTGTATTTTTCCTAGTTTTAATCTAGCTTTAGATACTTGTGTAAAGTTGGCCCTAAACAGGAAAGGTTTTAATGATGAAATTCATTCAAGAAAGAATTTCTGGAAGTTTAAAATTTTGATATTAAAGACTTCTTGTCTAGAATTTAAAGTCTTAAACAACCTTGTTTAAGACTATATTCATCGAGTAGTTAAATTCTGGTGGGGAAAGATGTAAGGTTTATCCTAAGTTTATTAATATTTATTTTAAGTTTTGTATCTTTCCTATCTTACTCCAACTTCAGCTTAAAATTTCCTGCCAGAATGTAAATTCAGAAACACAGTTAATACAAATGAGAAAGTATACTATTTAAGTCGTGACTTCACCGACTTCGAGAAAGTCTGATTCCCTGACTAGCAGGCGTTTGCCTTTTGGCTACGTCTCTCTTAGCTATTGCTACGCCTGGCCATACCTTAGGCCCTTGCTTGGCTTCACCGATTTAATTAATACTTAATGGCCAACTAGTTAGATTTCTGATAGCTTCGGCTATACCTTTCAAATAGCTCAGTTAAGCTAGTTTAGTTTAAATTATTATTATTTCAAGCTCTAGCCCGAGTGGAAGCTTTGTGTAAAGTTCCAAGTAGGAACTGATTGTAAATATACTGAAAAATAAAGGGTTGTAAACCCTCTTTAAGTCTTACGTGTTCTGTTCACACACTTAACAGATTATTTGCTTGTTAGTGTTTGTGGAGTCCTAACTTAGAATTAAATAAGTAATACCTCACATTTGACGACCGAAATTGTTCTTAACGGACCATGCCGCTGGGTAGTGAAGCTTCCTCGTTGACCCCTCCCACCTTTCAGTTCCCTCAGGCACAATCAAACCTGATGGAGGAATTTGGATTCATCTTAGAAACAATGACAGCGGTGATGAAGCCAACAGCAAGGATCCGTAATGACCTTTCTGGAACAGCTGGAGTTACACTTCCCATTATACCCTGTCAACCAGCCACAGAGAATAATCATCGCTACAACAAATTTAAAAGGTCAAGTCCTCAGCTGGTACAAGAATATTGACAAGAATTTGATGGGGGATCCAGGATCCGAAACGTATACATGGCAGAATTTTAAAAATTTGCTATTGAAAGCATTTCCAGTTGGAAAAGACTCAAATCAGAATTATTCAGTAAATATCGAACTAATTTCGACGAATTAACAGATTTTATCTTAAGGAAGATCCACATTGTCAAATTATTATACAGGAAAAGGCCCAACAATGAAATCATCGAAATAATTTTGCCGCGCTTGCTTCCATCAATTCAGGACTTTCTTGAAATTAGAAACCCGTAAACGCTGGAAAGCTTATTCGAACTAGCTGTCAAATTTCAGAGTAGGCGAACGGCGGAAAATATGCGTGCAAAAAATTTTACGAAGTATTCAAGGTTTCACCCTCAAATGAAACCTCAAGTACAGCACAATTCCTATCGACAAGAGGGGAAGGTAGGGAAGCTGGATAGAAGGAAAGCCAGTCAGACCAAAGCAAGGGGAAATAAAAAGGAGTTGGACAAAGGGGGCCAAAAAAAAAGATTTAAACTAATCACGGTGACTAGGAAGAGGGTGAAGTCACCATGTGAGAAGGTCAATCCTTCAGAAATCAAACTGAATTCGGTAGTCGTCCAAAATTTGGCCTTGCTTGAAACCCAAATACTACTAAATGACATCCCAACGACCGCCTTATTGGATACCTGGGCTCAATACAGCTTCCTGTTGCAGGATTTTTTAAAAAAGCATTTTCGTCATTACAGACTGTTTAAGACAACAGGACAACGCGTAATTGCTGCCTAAGGCAAATAATGTGTCTGCTTGGGAAATGTGGGGCTGTACATTCAAATAAAAGATGAGATGCAAAAAATTAATTTTCTTGTTGTAAAGAATTTATTAACTGCAGTCATATTGAAAGTCGATTTCTTACTCGCAGCTAGAGCAAAAATTAATTTAAAAGATTCTACCTCACAGGTCAAGATGGATAAAGTGGAAGTGAAACAAGACAAAATGCCAGACCTGGAGCTGAATCACCTCGAAGAAGGAAAAAAAGACAAAATTCAGGAACATGTAAGAAAATTTTCCCAGTTATTCGATGAAAAATCTGGCTTCTGCCAGATTGTCTCGCTCAACATCGATACTGGTAATGAGCCCCCAATTCGGTCTAAGCCATACGGGTATGACCGTGTGAAGGAAGTTATTCTCGAACAACACATTAAGAAAATGCTCGAGGATAAAATAATTGCGACAAGTACCAGCCCCTATACTAGTCCTGTAGTTTTATGTAGAAATAAGAATGGACTGCCACCCACAGACCCGAAGGCATGGAGATTCATTATTGATTACCGAAAATTAAATAGCATAAAGAACTATCTCACATATCCCCTCCCCATAGTAGATGAAATTATAAGAAAAATTTGGTCAACTAAATATATGACAACCTTAGACCCGACGTCAGGCTATTTTCAAATAGTAGTAAAACCCAAGGATGTCAGAAAGACAGCATTTATCACAAAGTCAGGCATGTATGCCTTTTTGAGAATGCCGTTTGGCTTAAGCGGATCTCCGGCTACATTTCAAAAAGTTATATTGTTTTAAGGCCAGTTTTGAGAAAAAGTACTGTCATTTATCTCGATGATATTATTGTAACAAGCGAAACCCTAGAAGAACACATTAAACATTTAGAGGAAGTGTTTACATTATTACATGAAGCGGGCCTTAAAGTTAAACCTAAAAATTGCAAATTTGCCACCAAGGAATTGAGGTACCTCGGCTATAAAATCTTGAAAAACGGTATAGAAACTGACAATTAAAAAATTTTTGCGATCAAAAGCTATCCACCGCCAAATAAGGCTAAGAAGTTATCACCCTTCTTGGGGATGTGCTCCTATTATAGAGAATTCATTAAAGATTTTGCTAAAAATAGTTGAACCTTTGTTGGTGCTTAAACGAAAAAAGACTAGGTTCACATGAACAGCAGAGGTGAACACGGCGTTTGAAGAATTGAAACACGCCCTAATTAATGCCCCTGTTCTTAAATTCCCAGCAGGGGATCAAAATTTACAGATTGCAGCAGACGCATTAGACTACGCAGTTGGCGCAGTTCTTTCTCAAAATGGGCAATTGATAGCTTTTTTTTAGCAAGACGCTTAATCAAACTCAGTGAAATTATACTGCAACTGAGCAGGAAATTCTCGCAGTCCTACTATCGTTGCAAAAATTTCGGGTGTTCTTTGGGAGTGCCCCTATAATTGTGTATTCAGATCACGCGGCAGTTGGTCGCCTATACACAAGAAAACATCTTTCGCCTTGGCTCATACGTTGGACACAAAAACTGCAAGAGTTTAACTTAAACACATGCCAAGGAAAGAAAATGTAGTTGCAGATGCTGTTTCGAGAATTAAGATCGATGAAGAAGGAAATACAATGAAATATACGATGTTAACTGCGAAAATAATTGAATCCCGGGAAACAATAATCGCCGAGTTAAAAATGGGCCCAGAATTTAAGGATATTTACACTTCGAAATTTAGGTTCATTCCATATAAAATTTACCCCATTTTTTATGATTTATTTTTAAAATTTGTATTTTTAAATAATTTTTGTAAATTTTTTGAAATAAATTTTGAATTACAACCTATTAAAGTTTTACAATCATCTTAAGACAGATGTATTTCTAAGCATAACTGCAAAAAATTAGAGCTTTTTATTCAAAATTTCCAAAGATATACATGAATTTATATATTGGCACATTTTGAAATTTGGCATATTTGTTGAAAGTGATAATAGTGGAAATGTGGTTTATAATAAATGTGGTTTAAACCAAATTTTAATATCAAACATTCAAATTTAAGAGGCATGTGTTATTTATAAATTAGGTTCTGTTTTTTCTTTTCCTTTTGTCGTTAAGTATTTTAGAAATTTTCTTATTGTATTGAGCTTTACTACCTGTTTGAGTTGAAATAGTTTATTTAAAATTGTAAGCTGAAGTAATTTGTTTAAAACTGGCTTCATTCTTTAAAATTTTGCTAATCGTGATAGTCTTTGCCATTGCATGTCATAAATTGCAATGCTGTTTTGTGTTACTTTTATTAATTCTAAAGTGTGAAAGATTTTCATAGCAAGCAGCTAATACTTTTGCAAAACTGTATTATCAGAGTTCGTACACATTTCTGCACACGGAAATTAAGCACTTTTAAGGACCATTAATGAAAAAATTAAGGACCTATGAACAAATGGGGTGAATAAATTCAATTAAAATATTATCTATGCCTGAACTTCACTTTTATAATGCCATCCTAAAAATAAAATAGATCTGTAAGTAGGATGCATTATTATTAAACATTAACTTTATTAACCTAATAATTATTGATAAGTTTGAGAATAAAATAAACTTTATTAAATTTATCAAATAGCATTAAATATTTTACACTTATAATAGTTGGGCATATTTGAAATAAGATAAGTGACACTTTTATTTATGTTTTACTAACAGTTAGCTTTATGTTGTTTTTTTTTTATGTCTCATACTTGCTCAGTCTAAACGTTTAGTAAATAGCAAGCAGACTTTATGTCAAGCGGTATAGGTTAAAATAAGAAGTAAAATCATACTCAGCATGATTCATAACAAAAGACTGGTTGTTGTCACCACTGCTGCTTGCCTAAAGAGAGACCTGTTGATCAGAATAAACCTGAAAGGCATGATGTAGGCATGTTTGGAAAGTTAGTTGGGCTCTATCTGATACAGTTAGTGTCATAGCTTCGTGTCGAGTTCTGGGGTTGTAATCCAGTTAAAATACTTTAAGGTTCCAATAAGCCACTAAAGCACCAGAGGTGATAAGTTGTTTTGTATTATTTTAAGTCTCACTGGATGCGAAGAATAAGTTTTACATAAATTTTTACATTTTTGTGTTTTATCTTGTGACCACGGTAAGGATTAATGAAAGGCAATAACTTGCTTTAATATGCAGAGATAATTTGTAAGGGAAAGCAGTTAGTTATAAATAATTAAATGAGACTGTTAGGTAATCTTAATCATTATCGATTTACATGGTCAATATTAAATTTTATTTATTTTTAAACAATATTTGTTAAAAAAAGTCCTATCAAAATCACAGTCTAATAAAATTTCACAGTTTAAAATAAATGTAATTTATGACATTGGTTCTTAAACGATATTAGGATTATTACACATTAAAAGCTAGAAAACATCTGTTTTGTAGCAACAACACTCAACAAAATATTTATGCCTCTTTTTAATTTATAGCCTTCTCAGACATTTTGGCTATTGATTTCCTTCTCTTTAAGCTCTTTTTCTAACAATTAGAAATTTGTCTCAATAGGCAAGCCAATGTTCTCATTAGTTTCTGCATGCTTTGTCTTCTAACTTGCCAACTTCTCCACAATGTACACTGCGGAAAAAAAAAAAAAAAGAAAAGAAAAGAGAAAGAAAGAAAGGAAAGGTAAAAAAAAGTACAGAACTATATCTCCCGTTCTACTGAGCCGATTGACAAAATTCAAATTGCGTTTTTCATGTCTGGAAAGCGCGGATATGTATTAGATTTATATGTAGCATTGTTCAAATATAGCTATTTTGACACAAATCGGACTTTTTCTGAAATGACATGCAAATTTTTTTCCATATTTCGATTCTACGACACAAATTTTGCCAAACTCCCAAGCTTTATAAAAATCGCACGAGTAATTTTTAAAAAATTAGCTCTTAAAATTTTAGTTCCTCAATGTTTATTCAATTTGGTATGTATTTCTTAATATCAATTTTTTTTATGAAACATATTTAATTCCTTCCTTTAGAAAATTCGAAAAATTCAAAATTTAGGTTCATTCCAAATCAAATTCGCCAATTTCTTATGATTTATTTTTAAAATTTGTATTTTTAAATAATTTTTGTAAATTTTTCAAAAAACATTTTGCATTATAACCATTAAAATTTTACTATCATCTTAAAGTAGACGTATTTTTAAGCATACCTGCAAACAATTGGAGCTTTTTATTCAAAATTTCCGAAGATATACGTGAATTTACATGTTGGCGCGTTTTGAAATTTGGCATATTTCATGAAAGCGGTAATAACGAAAACGTGGTTTACTCACTTTGCTAAAATTATTTGAAATCAGGAACAGTGTGACTTTTTTGCTTCTCATCCACAATGTAAAAAGGAAGGAACGATGTAAATTTTTTTCCCTTCCCTGCACAATGGAAAGGAAGGAAAATAGGTTCCCACATATTAAGAAGTTCGCCAAGTGAATTAATTATTCTTGGCTCAAACTCAAAAAAATTCGCCAAGTTAAATTTTTTGATTTCTCCGTAAATTTCGCACCAAATTTTACAAAATCTAATAGCTAGGCATAATTTGAGTCGTAGAATCGAAATATGGGAAAAAATTCCCATTTTGTGTCAAAATACCTATATTAGAACAAAGGTATATATAAATCTAATATGTATCCTAAGTTGCGCTTCCGAGACATGGAAAACGCAATTTGAATTTCGTCAATCGGCTCAGTAGAACGGAAAATATAGAACTGCCCTCTCTCTCTGTCTTTTTTTTTTTTTTCCCCAGTATACCTATGAAGGTTTACTTGATCTGGTAAAAGTTAAATACCCCTGTGAAGCAAATTATTGTTATGTCTGAAAATAACTAAAAAGTCAGACAAGATTTAAATAAGCCTCTTACTTAAAAAGAACTTAGAATATGAAGTCATGTTCTTATGTTCGAAATCAATTACACCTCGTGGTGATGTAATTAAACAAGAACAGTCAAATTCAAATTAAAACTAATCAAGTAAACCCTTATGGACTAGTGGTCAAAGACTACACAATTTATTTTAAGCTGGCTCAGTAACTGTATCGTCATAACAAATTCAAATGTCAGCAGCGATAATGAAAAGACGAATAATTACAAATTATTCGAGCTGGCAGGAACTAAAGCAGGAGCAAGAGGAGGTCAGAAACACACTCTAAAAAACTCAGTTTAAAAACTGTTTAAGTGATTTTCATTCTAGTGAGGAAATAGAAATGGGAAATTATAGTAAAGGCTGAAATTATAAACAACTGGGTAATTTATATAATAATAACTGTACATATCTTTGAAGAACAATTTTCTTTCTCTTTATGTATTCAATTTCTTTCTTCAACACATTTTCCTTTCAATTTAGAATTTTTGGATTTAATTAAAGATTTCTGTTATTCTAAAAAAACTAAATGCATTTAGAATGTATAGAAAAAGCTACTAATTTTATTTCTTTAGTAATATGAACATACAGAAGAAATATGAAATATATATGGTAACGGCCCGTTACAGAGTTGGTGTTGCAGCATTTTTAGTATTTAGTGACATACTGAGCAACAAAATCTAGAAATGGCAAATCTTTTAGAATTTATAGCAGGCATTGGAAGCAGAATTTCGAAAGGCACTAGGCAGTAGAAATTAGGATTTACAGAGATTGCATCAGGTGGGAAAATGCCTAGTGCCAGTCCTGTGTATGATGAATTAAAGCATATTAGATGAATCTTTTAAACTGTCGGTTTTCAATTTCTTTATTAATAAAAAAATTCCTTTCTATAATGCTTGTCCATGTGATACGATAAGAATCATTTCTGATATTTCCATGCTTGTGTCTAGTGAAAAGTAGGAAAAATAAAGGGAAGCTAAACATGTTAAGAAAAAAGATTCTACTATCAGAAGTAAAACATTCAAATATTATGTTTTTATTGTTCTTCCAGACGTTCTTCAAAAAGCAAGAAATTCATTGCATAATTTCTGTAATGTACATTCATTACGTCTTTAATACCATGGAGACATTTTTCATTTTGTCACATTTTTCTGGAATCTTCTAGAATCGTAGGTCTATAAATCTTGCCTTCAAATCTTTCTACACGTTCCCAGTTGCAATGTCTAAAATCCTAAAGAAATATTTCCTCCACCAATTCTGTAACAGCAAAAAACCAGCAATATTTTGGGAAAAAAATCAGAGGAAATGAGTGTAAAATTAATTTTATACAGAAAACTGATGCAAACTTTGAGAATCCTGAGACGATTACATAGGAGAACTCCTGCCATGAAAAACTTTAAAAGACATTTTTAATTCATTACATAGCTATTTGCTTTTGCTATTTGTAAAATATGCTTTGTAGCATTATACCTTCTCTTTTTTCAGATTCAAAATATTGTATAATAAGTGGCCAAAATGGAACTTTAATAATATGACAGCTAAAAATAAAATGCTTTATTTTAATGTTATTTTGAAATATAATTTCAATACATTACCATTATTTTAATGACTACATTTAAAAATATCATCGAAAAATTCTCAGATCTCGGAGTTTAAAATTTTCTGTAAAAACTAATCTTAAAATCACCAATATGTTGATAAGTAGCCAAATTTAGAACCGTTTAATAAAAGACTTCACATCCGCAAAAGCAAAAAGTTGTTTAAGAGCTTTTCATTAGAAAAAATTAAATAATTTCGAAATGCGTATTTGCACTTCTTGCTCAGAAACTCGAGTATCCCACCATCTGATATTAGAAATAAAAATAAATGGTTCATGGGTTATAAACCCATTCAAAAGGTAACCATATTTGTCAGTGAATCGTCAAAAATATTCCTGCAAAATGCTAATTCACACTCAAAATGGCAGTCGTAGAAACAGATAGAAATTTCTGATGATTAAGATTAAGGACCTTCTGCCAATTTTGGCCGAAATTAAGGACTTTTAAGGACAAAAAATCGATTCCAAAAAAACTAAGGACATTTAAGGACTCTTAAGGACCATACGAACCCTGATTATTGTGTATATGATCCTATTTTTGAAATTTGCAACACGTCATATCTTGGGAAGGGTAGGAAACAAGATCTCATAAATCTGGCTGAGGAATTAAGTTTAGAGATACCCCCAAATGCAAAAATACAAGACCTTAAAAACCTCATTGTACAGAGTTCTCATTATGATGAAAAAACTGTCGAGGCAACGCTAGAGTCCATTATTAAAGCTCGGATCGAGCAGTGTAGGCTCGAAGAAGCCGAACAGCATAGACTCGAGAAGGAAAGGAAGAGACTAGAAAAGGAAAAGGAAGCAGAGTTTGAATCAGAAAAACTGAGGCTGATAAACTCCAATAATGTCAGAGAAAATTCCCAGAATATTATTCTGAGGTCTATAAGGGAATTGCAAAATTTCATGCAGAGATATAATCCCGAATCATGGAATATTTCTCTTTATTTAGCGATGTTTGAGCATCAGGCTTGCAAAGCGAATGTAGATGAAGGAGATTGGGTGTCACATTTGATGGCTTTATTGCCAATGGACATTGTTTCAATTATTCTATGAGAACCGGAAAAGGAGCTTAACAATTACAGTTACATAAAGAAAATTCTTTTACAACGTTTCAAGTTGAGCCCAGAGACTTTTCGTGTGAAATTTGTTCAGCACCAGTGGCGTACAGGTATTCTATATAAAGGTTTTGCCTTCGAGCTGGGGAATTACCTGGATGAGTGGTTGAACAGAGTGGAAGTGTGAGATTTTCATTAGCTGAAGGACAGGATGTTGACAGAATAAATTAAACATCACGTAAACAGTGAAATTCATGAACATTTTGTGGATGACAGTTAAATATAATATCTTCTGCTGAATTAGTCAGGAAATTAGATGAATATGAAGAAGTACGTAGGTCCATAAAAAACTGACAGGTTTTGTTAAAAGCACCGAACAGGATTCTAGGGAAAGGAAGAAAGGTGAACCTGCAGATAGCATACATCGCGGTGATGAGGGTGCGAAAAAAAAAAGACTGCTGAGAAATGGAAGTCAAATGTGTTCAAAAAATGAAGAGCACCTAGATGTTAATAAATGCAATTCAGAGAATCATCTCTGACACCAGTGCCCCCGATTAAATCCTAAGACAGAATCTAACCTACTAAGCTACTCATCTAACTAAGTCATAAACAATTTGGATATTTTGGGTACCCCAAACATGTGGCTTGATCCATATATTAGTACCGTGAAAGTAAATGATTGAAAGATTAAAATGTTTAGAAATACTGGCTGCACTATTGACTTAATAGGAAGGGATCGTGTAATATCAGAAATGTTGTCAAAAGGAAACTGCCTTGATTAAGCAACCTTTGGACCCACAACAGGTTCGGTTACTTCTTGCGCAAGAAGAACTTGAAGGAGAGAATTTTGGGAAAGTAATCACCAAAGCAGCTGTAATTAGCCAAGACGTCAATCACGAATACTATTTATTGGGTAATCAAACAGCTCAGTTGATTGAGCGTAATATAAAGAACTTTGGTGACAATAATGCAGTACAAGCAAAGATGCTCCAATGAGATGCAGAACAAAAGAAGGGAAACGAAAGTCAGGGAGTCCATACAGATGAAAAAGGGAAGTTTCTCCATTGAATCAGCTAAATGCCCAAAGCAAAAAAAGGGTGAAATGTCCTCATCGTTCGAACAGGTCAAGAAGTGGACAAATCAAGATAATGAAAGCGGTTGTTAACCCACAAAGTGAATGGACTTCTTTAGACTCATGAAGAAAACATAATTTTCCCGAAGAAAGAACATTGGTCCGCCAAGACGGAATTTTGCCTGGAACCCTGGAACAAAGAACTTGAAAAGAGAGGAGTGTTGGAAGACCCCCAGAGCATTTCCATTCAAGATGTGCTGTTCTGAAATCGAAAACTGAGCATCGAAAGCGAACAGATAACTGGGAAAGCAGTTTCAAAGACAGGAAAAATATATTTAGCCATAAGTGGAAAATCCACAGACATAATGAAGGCTTGGAGGTGCGAAGATGCACGAAATATATTGAGATTTTATCTGAATTAGGTCCCGATAAGAGTAGAGAACTTGTAGAATACTTTTGTTTGTTGTAATAATTCGTATTTGTATATTGTGTGCCGGTCATATTAGACTTCTGTAGGATTTATTCTGATCTTTAGTTTTATAGTATAGTTGCAGCCTTGAGGTTGTCTACCGCCAAGACAGGTAAAATAAAATGTTGATGCGTTAAGTCGTCTTGAGATGGGGAAAATATGCTAGGGTGTGATTGTTCCCGTTCGATTATTGAATATGTATTTTATAATGTTTGATTATTATACCAGACTAGTGTATAAGTTAGTTTGTTTTCTGTTAAGCATATTGTGATGTATATGTATGTATGTATATATATATATATATATATATGTATTGAAATTAATAAGTTCTCGCCTCTCAGGGTAATGCCTAATTGACATATGTGTTTAACTGTCTATGAGCGAAATTATTATTACTGAATGCAACTCAGAGGACAGAGATCTTTATCTCCTGCGTGTTTTTTTTTTTTTTTTTTTTTTTTTAACTAGTGCAATAGTGAGGTGAACTTTTCTCTTGTCTGAACTCGAGAAAAGTTCTTCCAAAGGGGGAAGGAATATAGCTGTAATGTCTTAAGCTATTTCTATCGACCACCTCAAAAGTTCAGAGAAAAGAATATTTCTAACAATCATCTCGAACGTTCCCAAGGAAGGAGTATTTCTTAACGAATTCTCAGAAACATGATCATGACCAGCAGTCACAAACCAATCTCACCTTTAGTTCGCCTTATAGTTGTCTGAAGGAGAGACATTGCTTCACTCCTTTACATCTGTTTATAGGTGCATTGTCTCAGACCAGCCGGTTTGAGTCCCAGGTCAGAACCGGAAAGTTCTCATGGAGTTTTTTCGAGGCCTGTCATCATTACATCCAGTCATCAATCAAAAGACATTCTTAAAAATTACAGACAAATGAGGATTCTAGAAATCTTTCCGACATGCCCAGGACAACTCAAACAAAAACAGGAAATGGAGTTTCAGTTACTTAGAGCTAGTGAGAGTGAGAGTTAGTTGCAGTGTAGAGAGAGAGAGAGAAACCTTCTCTCATGCTTTTCCAGCTCTGTCAAGGGCAAAGTTTGTTTCGCTCTGTCAAGAGCAACAATCTCATTTCTGCCAAGAGATTCAGTGGATTGTACACGGGTTCGTCACTACCATTCTGGAGAGCAACCTGCTCAGTACAACCACTAATGGCCCAGAGAGACAACCGCAAGGTGGATTACAGCACACATCAGAATTTTACGCCCAGCAGTCGTGCGAACAAACACCCAGGAGAAGTAAAATAACTCTAAACAAAATTTTAAGATTGGTTCTCCCGCATCATCTAGAATTTTGCACCTGCAATCATAAGAGCAAAACCCCCAAGAAAAGTGAAGAAAATAACAAAATAGAACTTGAGAACTGAATATTATAAATAGAATGTTTTTGTGTTCTGTTTAAAGTATTCAGTTTGTGTCCTCTGTTTGTGTCTTTCACATTTTTTTCCCCTACTGTTTGATTAGAACAATATTTTATAAGTTTGATTTTTTTTTTTACATGTAGCCAAAAGATCCTAATAAATTTATTTACACTACCTCTTGCCTTGTAAATTTGCTACAATGTGGACATATGCAAACACTTCACCCCATACCACCCAAGAGCCATGGTGATAGCAAAACCTTTATACACCGTGACTTAGCAACTGCTACCCATATTTTTCTTCATCATGATACGGTGAGACACCCACTTCACCCTCCTTATGCTGGACCACTTTTAGTTGTTCGTAGAACAGAGAAGGTCATTTACCTAGACATAAATGGCAAAACTGTACCTGTATCCACTGATCATGTAAAATGAGCTTATGTTCTGAACGGGCATAAACCAGTCGCTCCACCACCAACTTCACCTCACCATTTGCAAGACACTGTGGTACATAATTCGTCAATTCACCCAAAAACTCCATCAAATGACTGTTCAGCTGATATCACAATTTCAACACAACCTGCAACAAAGGTGCACCAAAAGACTACATGTTCTGGGAGTCATGTTCATTTCCCTGTAAGATATCCTTGACACTGGGAGGGGAGTATGCAGCAACCACGCAATGAACTTTTAAATTAAATGTTAACTGTTTGTCTTTTTCATGTATAGCAGTGCTACAACTAAACCCTGGACGTTTTTCCAAAGTGAAGCGAACTGATTCTTGTGTGTTAGTCTTCCTTGTGCCTGTGTGGTTATTGCTAGCATGCAGAAACGTGGCGTGAAATTCTCTTTTCTTTCGCTATGTAATTGTAAATGAACGTGATTAATTGAATAAGTTTAGCTTATTTATGAAGATGCAGAACCAATCTGCCGTACTTCTTCCACGACAAAGATGACTTCAGAATCTGACATGGATGAAAGTAACTTTCTTCAGGAGAATCCATAAAGTTCAAGTAGTGATCAAGAAAACATCAAACTAGAAGTTGATAGTGGGACCTATAGAAACCTAAAGAGACATTTATGTTCCATGTGAATTTTCTAAAAATATAAAATCCAAAAAATAAAACACTGTTCTTGCATATTTGTGTTATCATTTTACTATCTGAGTCCAAAAAGTAAAAATTTATATAAATCAAAACATTAACATGAAGCAATTAAATGGTAAAAATTTCAGTAATAATGATGAGTTTTTTGCTGATAAAAACCAAAAGTTGTATAAGCATAGAATCATGAAGTTACTGGATAGCAGAAGATCATCAAACAGAATGGACTGATTAAAATCAATTTTTTGTGCAGAAGAAACTGAGTTTTACTTCACACTAGAAAATGGAATAACTTTCTTGCCAACCCAATACATTGATGCAATACTGTATTCTATAATCTACTTGTAAGTCTTCTCCCTTCCAAAACTAAACAAAAATTTGTAGATGTAATTATTTTTCTCCTTGCTTTGCTCCTGATCCATCAAATTTCTTATAGATGAAAAAGAAAATCTTGCATCAAAAATGAAAGAAAATGATAATGCAAGCTCTACCAATAAATTATTGATAAATGGATAGTGTACATTCTGCAGCAGATCCATTATGAAGATGCAAAAATGCATTAAGAAAATCACTTATCAAGATCCAAAAATAAATTGATTTTATGTGAAAATAACTGCTTTTCAGGAAAAGCATTATTTGAAGAAAACACATTATTAAGGAATCTGAAGTCCATTATATCAAGCTAAAAACAAAGTAAGGCCAAGACAATATATATATATATATATATATTCACCCTGTCTGTATATATATATATACAGACAGGGTGAATCTTAGAAAGTGGGTAAAACATAATGAGTGATAGAATTTAGCTATACGAGCCAAAATGTATGGTCGGAATGCAAGTAGTAAGAAGGTAAAAGGTAGTTCTTCCACTGTCACATTTAAAGAATTAACACAAGAATGACAGTAGATACAGCAGAAAGCATTTTATTAACGGGAATTTTATTGATGTACATGCTTCAAAAGACCTTCTGCCAGTTGTAATGGAAGCTTAACACCTGGAGGATAGGGACCGATGCACATTTGCAAAGACACTAGACATTTCCCGAGTATCGAAAGCAACAGCAGCGATCCTGGTGACTAGATCCATATATGGTTTGAATGGGGCACTTGTAGTTTAAGCTGTTCATATGGCCCCACAGGTCCAAATATGAGAGTCCAGTGATCTTGGTGGCCAAGCTATGGGACCACCTCTACCAATCCATCAGCCTGGAAATTTTGTGGTTCATATAACCAGACATTCTCTCAGCAATCCACAGTAAACTATGCCATGAGGACTGATACTTTTTAAACTATTTACAATGCCAACTAGCAGCTCGTAATTTGTGTTTCACCCAAACTTTCTTTGATGAATATTGCTTGTATAGCTGTTCTCTATCACCTTGTAAAGGTTTGTCCGCTTTTTCAGATTCACCCTGTATATACATATATACATACATATTTTAGAAACTGAAGGTGCATAAATACTAGAAAAGTCAGTATTTGAAATCTCTTTAATAAAATATAAGTTTAATTTCATTGTACAGTGTCATACAGAGTTAAAACATCTCATTAAGGTTACTATGAATGAAAACGGTACAAGGGTGGAAATACTGCAAAATTACTACCACCTGAAAACTACAGGTATCAATTAATATGCAAGTAAAAAGCAGTAGTCTATTTTTTAGGGTACCCCTTGGATTATCGCCAATTTGTTGTTTCAAGCTCTTGTTTTATTTATGGTAACCTGAGTATTTTACCATGTATGCTTTGGAAATCCTATCATGACATAATTGGTTGGACCGTATCATGACCTGACAGGTCATAATGCATGATCGTGCTGATTTTGAATTGTTCAGAGAATAATTCTCAGGGCTTATTTCTACATTGGATGTCAGTTAGAAAGTCCATTTGTTATTTTGCACACCATAAAATGGCTGCTGGTGATATGATTAACCTAAGTTTTTGTACGATTTGGAACAAATGGAAAAGAAAGATTGACTGGTATGTAAATGAAGGATTAATCAATAATTTATACAAATGTCCTGTTTGTACAAAGGAAATGCATGTGGTTGAACATAAAGAAAGATTGTTCAGATGAGTTTCAATGGGTTTGTTGTGAGGAAGGCTCAAATGCTCACTAAAGATGTTCCATTAGACTATAGAGGATATTTTTGTTTCCTTCTTTTCTGAATTTATGTGGTGATGACACTACGCAGATTCTAGTTCAGATAATTTTAGACAGTTTTTGGGTGCTGTTAAGGAATTCTATGCTCCACACACTGAAGACAAAGGAATTTCAAAATAAGGTAAGTCGATTTTCCTTTTTGTACTGTGCTGATTAGATAACATGTATTTCCATTTTTAGGTTATTTCCGTCCTTTATTTTTATTTAAAATGCAGTTTATTGAGTTTATATTTTTTTATGTTTTATTGAATTATGATTTGGATGCCATTTTACTTGAGGGGGGGCATTTCATGTAAAAGGAATGGCACAAAGGAAAAAATCACTAATTTTCGCCAAGGGGGGCCCTGAAATATATTTTTCCCTAAAAACATATTCCAGTTTCATATTAAAAATATCTAAATTAATAGTAATGGAGCTAAAATTGATAAATGACAGTTATATGTAAAAAAATAAAATACATTAAAAAATTCATCAAAATATCACTTACATAAAATCCTCAAATCTACATACCTGCAAGAGGCAATCAATGTCATATTAAAAAATAAATAAAACTTTGGCATCACCATACAGATGGTATAGTGGTTAGAAGAGACAACAGTGATGCCAAAGGGCCTGGGTTCGAATCCCAGAGAAGACATGGTTGTAACTGTCTGTCCCTTCATAGGAGGCAAAGGTGGCCCACCTATTAAGTGCCTCCATAATAAAGTGACCACTACTTCTAACCTTAGTAGTAGCCAAGCCAAAGTTGGCTGAAGGCCTGCCACTGGGGGAGGAGAACCATAAAAAAGGAACAATCATTAATGATTTAAGCATAAAAGGTATGGGGGGAAGCCAAAGAAAAAAGCTAAAGCCAACATAATTATAAAAGAGTAATAAATAATGAAAAAAATAAGGCTATAAACTGTGATTAGTATGTAATATTAAACTCCATAAATTTGTTAAAGCATTTTTCAAAAACTATGTTTTTTAATAGTTTAAAATTTATAGGTATACATACACTTAATAAAGTCTGATTTCTGAGAACGATACTATCTTTCCTGTATTTTCATTTATTTTAACAAAATGTTTGTGGATTTGTAATCCATTTGATTACATAGCATACAGTTTCAAAAAGGATATACTATGAAACAACATACCAATAATAGGGACATGCAAAATGATTTTTTAATTCTAACTTGAAAATGCTTTGGATACTTGAAATGTATCATTGCTTTGGCTACTAAAAATGGAAACTTGAAAATACTTCGGATAAAAAGTTTGAAATGCATGTTATTCCTCTTTTGTCTATTTACATAAAATGTATTTTTTAATTCAAACATAAAAATTAAAATTATTACATACCTTTTCCCAGCAACAGAACCATCATTTTTTCCAACTGGTTCATCTAGTTCAATTCCAGCCCAGTCGCCTTTAGCAAATTCAGTTTCACCCACAAATCTCAAAATTCCTGACTTGATGCCACTTGTTGAGTTGACAACTACTCTTTCTCCTATTCGTAGTTTAGAGCAAACACTTTTTGTTGTGCTAGAAATATTTGAAGCAGTAGGAGTTCTACTTAATGAACTTAAATTACTTAGAGTTCTAGTGACACCACTTCTAACTGATGATTGATCACCACCTTCTGCGGTACTTCCAGGACATCTGGATAGTTTTTGGGGTCGAGCAAAGATGCCTCTTTGTGGTTCACAAGTGAAGTATTTCACACCAGCAACAGAGCCATCATTTTTTCCTACAGGTTCATCTAAGAGAATTCCAGCCCATACACCTGGAGCAAACTGAGTCTTTCCAATAAATTTAATGTAGCCGGGTTTGGTGCCATTGACCCACACTCTATCATCAATTTTGAAATCACAGGTACCATCAGATATATCTCCAGCTTCTAAAAAATATACATACAAAATATCAGTACTTTATTCTGATCAAACAGATAGGACACTTAATTAACTTAATACATACTTTGTATTTCCCCATATAAGTTAATTTTTGGATTTTCTTTTTAAATCTAAATTATGGAGGTTGGTTTATACACTGATCTGTAAATCTTGCAAAAAAACCTAGTATTTTGTTAGCCATGCATAAGCATTCCTTATGAAAACAATTTATTTTTAATGAAATGAATTATTTGTTTCATGAAAATTGAACTGCTTTATTTTTTAAATTGTTTATACTGCTGTTTTGTTGCACTGTTACCAAAAATGAAAAATCTGATGTTGGCAAAATTTGCTCAGGTAATGGAAAAGTATAAAATGTACAACCAGAAATAAAAATAGATTTCTGCAAATAATAAGCATAAAAAATTATAATGGAAAAAGGAAATTAAACTTACTCTATGGGCATTTTGAATGCAACCTTTATGCAAAAACAATAACAATACCAAGAAGGGGGAAATACATATAAATCCTTTAAAGTCAGTATCAGAATCTGAGTTTTCAAATAGTTTGGAAAACTAATTTTCCTTTGTTGGTATGTCTGGATGCATATCATTATTCCTTTTAATAGTTTATGTACTAGAAACTTATGCCCTCTTTATACACATTGTCCTCACTGTCATCCATACAGTAACAGATGCAGGACTTTTTAAAATCTCAAATTTTCACTTCAGAAAGAATCTCCAATCATACCTCTTTTACTCACTGTGCAGCCATTACTAAATCAATATTTTTTAAATTTCTGATTTTTATTATGGTTTGTTCTTCTGTTGCCATCCACTTCATCCATTTACAAGATCTTAGAATACCCTTGGCTTGTTTAAGCAAACATCCAGTAGTTGGAGCATAGATGTCACTCCTCCAGTATTACAGATATTTTTGTTTCCATTTCACTACACTTGTTTTTCACTTTACCTGTGAGATGAGCCTTCAATGAGTCCCACACCAGCATGGATGATTTATTAAATACAGCACCTTTTCTTTGGCTCCCTGTTCTTTTCAGCCAATTCCACTTAAAGATCTCCCCAGATACTGTAGTGAAAAAACTATCACTTATTATTTTAGTAACTGCATAGGCCTACTTCATGTTCTTTACTTCATTTTGGAAATTCTCTGGGTATTTCAGATTTTTGAATTATTATATTCCAGACGCATTTTTAAAGATGCTTTGTAAGAAAGAGAAAAATGCTCAAATATAAGAGGGAAAAATGCCCACATGAGAAACTTGACATGAAAAGATGGACCCTTTAAACATGGGCCATTCTTTGAAGTAAAAATAGGTAAAGTATTTTTTTTCCTAATATAAAATTAAGGAATAAGCAACAAATTTTGAATTCAGTCAATATATATATATTCAGAAGGGCATTTTAAGGGGGGGACATACTTTTATATTTTGGCTAATTGTAGAATGATTTTTTTAAACATTCAAGCAATTATTTTCTATTCTTGAAACTGCTTGATTTATGAATCCCCCAATACTAGTACAATATTTTAATAATTTCATATATTCAGAAGCAATAATAGTTTAATGTGAAATGTAGAAGGTTTGTTCATAAATTTTAGAAGGTTTGTTCATAAATTTTATAAATTTCTGAAATTACAAGTCAACCAATAACACTTTGCATAGCCCACTAATGTCATATTTTTCAACTGCCAAAAGTTTGTCAAAAACAATTGATCTTCATTTGTTGTTGCATTACATTCATTTCTGTAAACATGAGCTAACAGCATTTTGTGATTTTTTTTTTCAAAATGAGTGCATTATTTAGCATCAAGTTTTTGGCTAACAGTTCAATGCCAAATATTTTACAATGTTTAGATTCACCAGAAACACTGGTGAAACACTGAACCACATTGTATACTTTATCCTGAACTGGACTGGTTTAACATCTATTATACATGGTTCACTTACTGAGGGTTCACTAAATGCCAGTGCAGGGATTTTTTCTGCCCAGTTTTCATTCTACATACCCATGGGTAGGCAGAAAACTGCTTTCGATGGTGAGGCAATAGCTATTCGTGTGACCCTAAGACAGATTAGTGCCTCAAATTTCAGCTATCATTGCGGCTTTTATGGTAATGACCAGGCTAACAAAAAAAGGCACAGAAATTATTAAAAAGATATCTACATATTCTTCTTACCATTCTGAAAAATTATATATTCATAAATTATTTAGGAAACAAAAATGGAGAGGTGAACTTATGATGCATGTCTCAACCAAGAGCTGGCAGGACATCTCAGAGAGGATATTATCAGACAAATCATAGGGAATAGCTGTGGCCAGTTTTAGGCTTGAAAGTGGTCACAACTGCTTGGCAAGACATCTATATTATGTTGGTATTCATACCAGTCCAAACTGCTCACTTTGCAGCTTATATGAAGAAATGGGCAGAAGCCACATCGGAAGGTGCCTGATGCTGCATGCAGCCTCTGAGGTGGAGGGGTATTGGAGTGTTACAGGCCAAATGATGAGATATTAACTTTTTACAATGTATGGTCACAGAATTCTGTTCAGTTTGTATAATTTTTGTCTTATTCTCTGCAACTGGAAAAAAAAAAAAAAAAAAAAAAAAAAATTTTTTTCTTTTTTCTGTTTTTCAGGCAAAAAAAAAAAAAAAAAAAAAAAAAAAAAAAAAAAAAAAAAAGATCCACCAGATTTAGCTTTGTTTTTGCTCCTTGAACTAAAATCTGTTTCCAAAGGTTGTCATTTTGCCAATGATGCCGGCAGAAAAATTCAGTGCTACAGAGCCTACAAAATGAAGCAATTTTTTTCCCCTCGACAGAAATGGTATAATCAGTACATGTGCTTAGGATGAGATTACTTCAAATGTGATAAAAACTAGACCAAGCAGGAAACATATATTTTCAAAGTTCATGAATTATTGAAACAGACTTGTACTTCCAACTGAAACTGCCTTCAAGTTTGTTCTTTTAAAACAAATAATCAATCAAATTGAAACTGTAAAGTATTAGTTTTTGAAGCCAGTAGGAAATGCTAGTTTAGGGAACATGCAAATGATAAGAAATGGAAAAATAGCTTTATTTCTGAAACAAAGCTTCAGTAACCCAACCACAACATTTCCTTAAAAGACAATATCTAATCTGGAAAAGGGCCTTCAACATTCTTCAGTTTCATAAAGGCTATAAGGTACGTGACACAGCTGCTTGAGAAGAGTTTAAAGCTAGCAAAGTATGGTTTAGGAGATTTAAGGAAAGAAGTTTTTTCTCCCAATATAAAAAGAAAATCAGTTAACAGCCATCACCATAAGGTTCATCAGCAGTGAAAAGATAATGATTTGCTTGGCCATGCATTTTAGAGTTCAGGAGAGTTCAAATGACATGCACTTTTAAGCAATAAAACAAATTTGTATACCATATACACTGAAGAGCCATTATATTATGACCACCCTGTTAATAAATATGTATGACCAATTTTATCCTTCAAAACAGCCAGCATTCGGCATGAAATTGACTCCACAAGGTGCTGATATGTAGTCTGAGGTATCTGATACCAAGCTCTCGCCAACAAGTCCTGCAATTCCCGCACATTGTGAGGGGTAGAGTGGCAGCATGAATTTGGTTTTTCAGGTGGAACTACAAATGCTCTATTGGATTAATGTAAGGCAAATTTGGAGGCCAATTCAGCCCTTATGACATGGTGCATTATCCTGTTGGTAAACACTATCCCCCCAATGGAAATAATGTTGTCATGAATACATGAACCTGGTCTGCAACGATGTTCACATAGCACAAAGACATAAAAAATTTTTCTATGGGGATTATGGGTTCTAATGTGCTCCACAGAAACATTATCCACACCATAATACCCCTGCCACCAGCTTGTCTCTGTCCAACTGTGCATCTGGGAGCCAGGGTTTCATTTGGAAATCAGCATATTAGCATACACCCGTTGATGTGATGGACCAGAAAATGTGATTCGTCAGACCATGCAACTTTCTTTCACTCTTCTGATGTTCAATTTTATTAGCACACACCCTTCGATGTGATGGACCAGAAAATGTGATTCGTCAGACCACGCAACTTTCTTCCATTCTTCTAATGTCCAATTCCGATGTTTCTTGGTTGATGCAGCTAGCGATGATGTGCCGTCAGTCCAGGGTCATGCTTTGGGCTTAAACCCATATGAACAATGTACACTGCACAGTGAGTTAAGAAACAATATCTGAGTCATCACTGTTGTAGCTGATGGTGATTTCGGCTGTTGTAGCTCTTTGGTGACGGTGAACAATGAGCAGCAATCTTTGCAGTTCTCTGGAATCATTGCGCTGTCGACGACACATTACTGGTTGGCAACTTGTTGTTTCTCTCCATCCATACACCACTGTTAATATGTGCTCACAACAACTACATGTGAACAACCCACTAAATGTGCCGTTTCTGATACTGATGTTCCCAATCGCCAAGCCATAATTATTTGACCTTTATTGAAGTCTGCTAAATGAGCTGCTTTTTCCATTAAGTAACTAATCGCACTATGTTTGAAAAGACAATGCATAACCACTTTATATAGTCCAACATCAGCAACGCAAGTGCAGTAGTTTTGTTCCTGGGTGAGCCCACTGTTATAGATGGAGGGTGGTCATAATGTAATGTCTCTTCGGTGTATATTAGAAAAGAAATATAATATATATTAAAAATAAAAACAGTCATTCAAATAAACTGGAAGCTAAATCCCATTTTGAAAGCTGCTGTAATTTAGTGGAAATAATTTAAAGTAAAATTTGAATATCATATTCGGATAAGACAAAGCAGAACCAAAAGAAATTACAGTACAAATTCTGAGATTCGGACTCATCGGGGCTTTGGCAATTCCCGTATTTGGGATTTTCCCCAGATTTTAGATCATCAGTTTAAGTAAGTTTAATAAGATTTTAGATCATCAGTAAGATGGCATGCAGAAATTATAAAATTACAAATATGAAATCATGATTTATGAAAAAATGACACATTTATGATCTAGAGGGTATCAAAAAAAAAACTTCATATTTATTTGTTTACTTTATTAAACATTTCTTTCAATGCAAATTGTCTAAGTTGTTTTGCTTTTTTGTGTTAATACTTTCTCCTTAATTCTATAGACAGACATAATTTCTTGTTCAAAGTTCCATTGTTCAAGTTCTGTAGTTCCTGAGTCGAGAATTCCGACTAACTTGTCAATCGAAATTTTGTCATTTTTAATAACCTCTCTTTCACTTTCTTCAGTAGCAGTGTTTTCTGGATCTAGAACCATACTGCAAATTTTGCTGTCTGTTTTAATTGAATGATGATTGGAGCATTGTCAGCTAAAAGAAAATCTTTTGTTCATTTTCATTTAGTACCGCTTTCCCATATTTCTTTACAGAATCCATTAATTGGAAAATTTCACCTGTGGTTTGCGATATCCAAAATCCTTCAAATTCTCGGCTATCATCTTCATCATTCTCACCATGAAATCTGCTACATTAACTGAAATTCTTTGGAATCAGTAAAGTATAATTTTAGCCTAACAGTGCTCACTAAACACTATTGGCTATGTAGCACGAGATTGGCGATGGAAGATAAGTTGTTCCGTTAAATTTTGTCCTGCTTGTTAAATTTTGTCCTCCGTTAAATTTTGTCTAAATCGTGAACTGAGACAACTAAGCCTGAATTGAACTAATTTAATTATTTAATATAATTATGTCTATTTCTTGCACATGCTTTCTTCTTATCTAAGGCCTGAATAAATAAATTCTCACATATACTTAAGCTTACTGAGGGCCAGGACTAGATATTTTGCCACCTGATGCAGTCTCTGTGGGTCCTAAATTCTGCTACCAAGCACCTTCCAAAGTTCTAGATTTTTGCTGCCCCTTAATTTTGGGTTCCAGTGCTTTCCCTAGATTCTAAAAATTTTATCATCTCTTTATTTTGTTACTCAGTGCTTCTCTAAATTCCAAAAACTTTGTCTTCTTCAAATTCTGCCATCCGTTGTGGCCATATGAGCTCTGGTGCTGGTTCTGGGTTTATGTGAATAAAAAATTAGTTATTCTTAATTCAAATAGCACTAAATGTAATCTTTTGGCCTATGAGTATGATTAACAAAATCTATTTTTAGCGTATGGAAAGAAATTTTTGTTAAATTTTTCATTGCCAACATTTAGCGCGTTTAACTTAAATCTGGAATCATTGCCAAGCGTAGTGTTAACATAAAAGGTTTCATACTCTTTGTTATTCAATTACTAATATAAAAACAATTGTTTAGGCATTGCTGCATGAATCATTACTCAAGTTATGTGTTTATAAACATGCTGTGATGAAAGCAAACTATAACAATGATTGGCCAGGTTGATGTCAGGAATATAAAATATTAGTACTAGTAAAATCAATGATGTTTCTATGTAGAATGTTTCAGTTTGAGATGTAAGCAGATATGCAGCTACAGAGCCAAATCATTGATCATACAAATTTATGATAAAATGATTGTTTCTTCAATAACGAGGTATTTTATTTAGTGCCAAAGTGAAATTATGAATCAGGATTCTCCACACGTTTTATTATGGGGGAAAAATCAAACACGCATATGTAAAGCATTAAAAAAAATTCCTAAAATAATTTTTTTGGGAGCCTTAAAGGTCTGGATTTTAGATCATTCCAGATATTGGACATCCGGATCTTGGACTTTGTACTGTAGTACAAAACAGTGCAAACAATTATTACATCAAAATCGAAATATCTTTAAAAACTGAATAATTTTGCAGTAAATTATAAAACAAAACTTAAACAAAATTAAAATCATGAGCAATTTTAAAAAACACTCAGAACATAAGCCAATAAACTAAAGCAGAATAAAAATGAAATATAAACTAAAGCAAAGAAAAAATGAAATTCAATTAAAATAATGCAAACAATCACTTCAAAATATTTGAGAAATGTGTAAAAACAAAAATGATACTTATGTTATTATCCCATCTACTGTGAAATTGTCCCCAAACAGCACAATTTTGCACGACATCAGTTATGGAGAAGTGATATAACAACCACTCATAACATTTGCACTTTCAGAGGCAAATCTAATTGATTCACAATAAGCCATGTTTGCTTTTTATGAACAAGGACTTAAATTAACTGCTATTGTTGCATTTTTTATTGCAGTAAAAAAAAAATATTTGGCACCTGGGTTTTCTAGAACAGCAATCAGTAGTTCATTTTTAAAGTCATAGGACCTTAACTAAAAAAAAAAAAAAAAAAAAAAAAAAAAAAACCTATAAGAAGTTTGCATTCACACTTTTCTGAATGGAATTCTCTGTAAAATCAGAGGGCTTAACAAAATAGCGGAAACTGATGAAAGATTACAAAGTGTAAAAACGAATTGGGTTGAATACTGACTAGACATTAATTCTTTCAGAATTCCATATAAATGATTGCCTCAACTGCGGCAAAAGCTCCACCAGCTTGAATGGTTCAATCATAGCCAATTTCAGGGTCAACGAGATAATACGCAAGTATTACAAAATTTTTTAAAATAAACAAGCCCCCCCCCCCAAAATTATAATAATAATGAATAATAAATAAATAGAAAAATAATAAAATCTAAAATCTTTCACATTTTATATTATGCCCAAGCAGGCATTTTTCCCATTTAGACATATACATATTTTGAAAGAGTTTGGGCTAAAAACATTTAAAAACAGCATATCTTTAGAATTTCCAATAGAGTCTCATGACCTGAAGATAAAAATGTTTTATTCCCTACAGTGTTGCCACTGATCGCTTTGAAACTGTAGAGTTTTTTAATCAAAAATTCCTTACAGTTTTACAAAATATGAAACAGACAATAAAACAAATTCCAGGTGCCCATGTTTGGGTGGATGACTACGTTATTCAAAATTTGACAACTCTAGTTACCATTGCTTTCTCACAGTGTGAGAAACACATATATTTAAGCAGATTCTTCATAATTTAGTTTCTTTAAATATAATACAGGATGATAATTGGCTGCAATAATTTGAAAAGTGAAACATTGCATTTAAGTGATTAAATGCAAAATGTCATTTTGAGACTAATAGCCCTTCTGGGCTAAAGCCCCTTTGGGGTACTAAAAACAAATGGATTTTAAATTTCCTGGGGCATCTTCATCAGGCTGCTGGTATTTTGAGAAATGTAAAAGAAAATTAGCTTATTCCTGGGCTAACCAATGTGCAATTCAGATACAGTTAAATTAGTAAAAACAAAAATACAGCCAACAATAGAAAAAATAATGTAATACAAAGAAAATTTTTGAAATAACTATCTTCCCCTACACCTCCCCCAAAAAAACTGAAGGCACAAAATTTCCCCGCTTCCAATTAATATTTATTAATTAAAATCTGATCAAATAGTTACTTATCATTGCATATATTGTACAGATACAAATTCACATCAATTAATGTAGAAAAATGCTATGTTAATTACTTTGAAAAATTTCACACATGAATTTTTATCTAATTTAATTATGCATCTAATAACAGAACACTGTTTTGACTTACATTAGTATTGAATAATAATGATAGTTAAATCACTTCAATCAGTGTTCAGTGTGAGTTTATTTATCAGAGATTAAATTGCCTTTTCTCAGCTGAAAAAACGATACCAATGATGTTTTACAATTTGCAATAAATATTATTTATGGTCTTCATCCATTTTGGCTACTCACGGAAAATCCTGTCAGCCACAAGAGCTGGCGCCAATCGAGCCAAACCAAAAAATTAAAAAAAAAAAAAAAACATTTACTAAATACAAGAAAAAACGTTCTATTCTTATATTTCAAATTTATTATATTATCATTTATTTATATTTAAATTTTTCATTGAAAATGTCCATTATTTTTTCCATAATATAGCCATATTGTGGTCATTAACATATTTTTTTGAGGCTGGTAAAATTCCATAACTTTGGAAATATTCAACAGCGTGCTCTTCTGTAGTAGGCAGGTCCCAAATTTTAATCATTTTTTCCCCCAAAAAAATGCGTGATAGAAGGGGTAACTAACACGTGCAATCAAGGTTACACCAAACCCAGCATGTTTGAAGAAGACTTTTCCATTTTTGGTGAAAAATCGCATAGTTTGGCATCTTTTCTTTAATACGCAAAAATGGTCGACGAGTTTTTAAGTAAATACCCCAATTTGTTACAAGGGTACTGTACTCTTTCTGTTTAATGTTTGATTATTGCTCTTGCTTGCCTTTAGACATCTCAAAAATGCCATGTTTCAGGATTAAAATATGTTTCAGGATCAAAATCTAAACAATCTCTTATGATATTACATGGTACTTACATATTAACGCCACCGCAGAAGTTGCACTAATGTGCCAATAAAGAGCAATCTTGTTCACACACAAAAACCCTGTTGTTCGCATGTGCATGTAGTCATCTTTTGAATTCCTTGTTGCCTTGCTGTTTGCTGATTTTTGATGCCATTTTTTAGTGCTATGAAAATGCATATTTGGGATTTGCCAAACAGAACAAGATGCATTTTTACTTTTTTCAGGAGCGAAATATTTTGCCATAAAAACGAAAATGTACCAATTCCCATGACACGAAATTTCATTTTGGTAAAATATGTTTTGGAAATGTAATTTAAGACAGTGTGATCAGCAAGTGGGAGTTAAAAAAGAGAACTTGTTTGAGGGAAGCAGAATTCCATTTTGTTCAGTTTTGAGATTCATATACTACTGGTGTGAGGAGTTGACGTCGATTAAATTTTGTGAAAAGCAACTTGATTTAACGGATAACCAAACAAAATGGCAGGTAGACCAGAGTGCATTGTGGAAATTGATGAAAGTTTGTTTACTAAATGTAAAAATAATTGTGGTTGAGTATTACCCAAACTGTGGATGTTTGGTGGTATATGTAGAGAAACAAAAGATTCGTTTGTTGTCACTGTTCCTAATAGAACTGGCTCTACCCTTCATGGTAAAATTATTGAAAACATTGCAGATGGTAGCACAATTTATTCTGACAGTTGGAAAGATTACCAAACAAATAGAATAGAAATAGAAGGATTCCTACATACTAAAGGTAATCATAAATACAATTTTATTGATCCTCATACAGGAGTTCATACACAAACAGTTGAGAGAATGTGGTTCAGTGCTAAACGGAGGAACAAGAGACATAGGGGGGACAGTGAGACTTCATTTGGAAATTCATTTATCAGAGTTCAGATGGAAACAGCATCAGGTAAAAGAAAATAGAGACTGTTTTGAATCTATGTTAAATTCTATACGGCCCGTTTTTCATCGAAATCTGATTGACTACTTTGTTTTTAAATAAAGTATTTTGATTTTAAATAAAGTTTTTTATTTTATAATTTGTTGCAAAAATTTTAGGTGTAGATTGGCGGCACTTATAAACCGCCAAATCTGTAGCTGTGGTGGTTACCTATTACATCAATAAGAGAAATTCTTGGTGCCTTTAGTCCCCAAAATGCAAGTCTTCATATTGCAAGAATTTTGCCCTTGAGATGGAATGCTGTAACAGATATTCATTGTCCTGTAACCTTTCATTAACAGAACAAAATGGGAACTACTATCCTATACGGAATGGATTGGAGAGAAACTCCACGCTTATCTAAATTTCTTTGTTTACAATTCAAATTTAAAGCCTAAAATGTCTGAAAAAATATGGTTTTCGCACATGATTTATGCTAAAAATCTGAAATAAAAAATTTATATAAGTGTGAAGTATCTCGCCAAAAATGTTCGATGCAAATTTAAACTAAAATAACAACAATAAATTCCAAACAATTTCAACACAAATAAATTCAAAATTATTAAAAAATAACGATAAAAGTTTACAGTTTGGTGCCAAGATCAGCGGCAGGAAGACATAATTTCAAGATGGCTGCCAATAACCAAAATAACAGGTCAAAGAATTGCACTAACTCGGCATTATGCACTGCCTGGACTTTGTCCATGTACACATCGATCCATTTTCATTTTAAAAAAATCAGGAGAATGACGATGTCATATAAGGTTTCTCAATATACAAAGTTACTCAACGCTAAAATTGAACAAATTTGTTGCCAATCGAATGGGCACCCAATTTTACACTACAGCCAAAATAACAACACAAAATTAAAGGAATGCAACAATTAAAATAACTCTCTACAAAATTAAACAATAAAAACATAAATTCACTTATGATTCAAAATAGTTCCAAAAAAAAGCAACATATTAATTTCAAACAAAAACTTGTAAGGACAGACATATATATAATCCAATATATTTTCATTAATAAAACTATGCCAATCACACAAAGCATGTGAAAGAAAATGTCACGACTTAGCTATGCTAGACGTCTTTCTAGGATTCAAAATTTCAAAAGTTATAATAAAAATTTTCTCTAAACTCAACTTACTGCAGGAAAACCAGAATCCAAACTTCAAACTTCATTGAGAACTACATTCTTTACCCTCAACAATTTTTCTGCAAATTCACACAAATCCATCAGAAATACAATTTTTTTTCTAAATCTTCATATCTGACCAAGACTTCTCACATGTCAAGTTCGGCTTCAAAAGTCCTGTATCCCATGAAAACTGCAAAAATACACCTCTGTCAGCATGAAGAAAACCATGAACAAATGCTTCATTAATAACTCCAACAACATATCTTCTTGATTTAAATGTAACTTAAATAAACTCTAAAATACGTGCCCGACATCTCTCCACAACTTCCTTCATTGGAATTATATGCCATTATTCAACACAAACACCACAATGAAATACAACCACATTCCTCACAAAAGTTTTCATATATAAAAAAGGTTGCCATACAAACACAATCTCAACTAAACCATCCAGCATAAAATATCACCACATTTGGCGACCACATATATCCCGGGCCATATATGCCATTTGAGCTACAAAATGTAGCCTTTTTTCACCTGCTTTTCACTTGAAAACTTTTTTATTATTAAAAAGACAAAATAAGCTCCTCATTAAAATAAACTTCTAATTTTCTTAATGGCAGCTCCAGAGATAGTACTGCAGAAACATTTACTTTTCAAAAGTAAAATGTTTTGGAGGAAGAAACATAGCCACGCCCTCACTGGGATTCTAACCACAGATCTTCCAATGTTAGCTGGATGTGCTACCATTATGCGCCATAACAGCACAAATATAAGAATGCTATAATTTCTCACATTCTCTCCCATTTGAAGAGTGACTGGGAAAAATCACAGGCTCCAGATGACTAAATTCAGGTGGTGATGAATTATTGTCCAGCACATTTTACTTTGTGTGCCATTGGAGAAATTACAGAACTTTCACAATGAGAAATATCAGAAATCAGATATATCCTTGCTGGTATTTAAACAATGGATTTAAACAAAGACATACATCAGACATACATAGGAAAATACAATTCCTTACAGCAAAGCTTTTTCATAAAATTAGCATAAAAATTAAACACATTTACATATTCTTTCATCAGTCATTTCTGACAAACAATAGCTCTTGTCAAATGACATGATTTGGCATGAACAATATATAAGCATGATGTCCACAATACACTCATAAGACCTTTAGCTTGGTTTTTGAAACCCTGATTAATCTTTCATAAGCTAGTATAATTTTTATAAAGAAGAATATATATATTAGCTGTTGTTTCTCTGTTTTTTCCTTTATATTTTGAAAAAGTTATTAAAAATGAGACCTTTTACAGAACTCTACTTTCTACAGAATAGCATGCAGTAGGTATTCTGACACCAAAGTATTAATGAGTAAAACATGGCAATTTGTTTGAAAACAGATATACAACAGCAATAAGTTCAGCTTCTATTCATTTAATTATTTAATCATTAAATTAAAATTTTATACATACTACATTTGTAACTTTCTTGGAACTTCAGCCAGGGTGATTAGCACAAGTTTGGCAGGATCTCTGCCAACTTTTCTGCTTGATGGTAAAGTGCAATTCCATTTGGTTGTTGTGATTACCAAATTACAATCAAAATAATTTAAAAAAATATTGAAATATAATCAATTTATAGTTTTACCAACTGCAAAATTTAAAAGGCATTTTCAGTGGTGCTTGAAAAGGAAATTTCTTGAAAATTATGATAGTGCTCTGTCATCAAGACTTGGCCGAGAAATCTAAGTATGTATGGATGGAATTGTTTATGTATGCATGTATAATATGTACATACATATGTACTTGTGTCTGTACACACATATATATATGCAAATACATACATATACATTGTGCATATATAGAATCCAGTCCTGATAACAGAAAGGTACCAAAACTACAATAATGCCTTTTGTTTTTAACATACCGCTTTCATGATTGACTATTACATGTTCTTGAAAGCAAACATAAGTAGATTGTTTAATCTACTTATGTTGTTAACTATTATATTTTGAAACATCAACAGATGTCTTCCTACAAAATGTTTACTTTAAAATCAGATACTTAGGAAATAATGAGTCACTTACCAGATTGAATTTCAGAAGCTGTAGTTAAATTTGAAACAGAAGATGACCGTGAATGTGTTCCACTATCTCTTCCTGATGTAGGTATTTTTGAGACTGGAATGCTTTTTGATGGCTTATTTTCCATTTTAATATTAGTTCGGTCAGTCATTTGTCTTCACTTGGAGTCAAGCATACAAATAGAACCTAGACTGCAAACAAAACATTTTTTATAAAAGACAAGGAAAAACTACACACAAAAAGAAGCTTTCAGTCCTAATGAATAAATGATTTAAATGCATAAAATTTTGATACTTCCTTATTACTACAGCTCCCACTTTTTTAAATGCCAAGTTGGCACCAGAAATATTGTCAAGTTCCTTTTTACTTCTACATACATTTTATGCTGCTTTATGTCCTGCATTACTTTTAAATTGGTATCAGAAACATCTTTTCATCCCAAGCCATATGAAATCAACACATTATGACGACGAATGCTGTTTCATTGAATTTTATTCTCACATTTAGTGGAGTACCACAGTCTTTCAACATTTTGTGCAGGAGAACTTGTTGTTCAATTAACAAAACAAATTTATGGTTTACAGTAAAATGTCTCCGACATGCTCTCCAGCTCCCCTGCTTAATATGCTTGGCAACACTGAATAAATCATCAATCAATTTTTGTCATGTGTGTAGTTGCTGCTGTATTTGGAATCAAACAAGAAAAAAATTTACTAGTTTTTCAGCATATTCAGATAATGTAGAAGAGCCTCGTCAGCTCTGTTTTTCTCTTACGAACAGATTTTCATTTACATTCACAATTTCTTCAAGGCCACCTATTTATTTACTTGGATATTAAATAGGATAAATATGAGAGGAATTGAATGCAACTCTCCAGTGAAGAACTCAGCGCATGAACAAATCCATTTTGTCTACTTTGACTCCAAAGCGTTAGCCAAACTCTCAACACTTTCACAGCAATGCCTGTGGAAGGCATTGCTGTTTGATAGCAGATCTCCTGGGCGTAAAAGCCCAGGAGATCTGCCATCAAACAGCAAAAGACTACAGCTCATGAAACATTCCATCACGAAACAGCCCTGAAACAGTACACTATGCTTTCTAACAGTTGAAACAGTACACTATGCTTACGCAACTGACCAGAGTAACTCCCGAGATTCGGCTGGACGAGAATCGAGATATGACACAATGCGTGTCTAAACATATCATTACTGGCATAATCAACTAAGTAGCTTTCGTATGTTCATAGAACGCTTGAGCTGCATGCAACTTGAATCCACCAGTGATAGCATACATCTTGGAAATATGTGGGGAGCTGCTTTCCACCCAACAGCTCCCTCTTTTATTTCACACAAACGGAATCTTATCTTGTGCTTTCAGTAGTGGTTCAAAACTCATTACATCCACAACATCAGCACTGGGAGGTGAGCCTTTGTGGGCATTGACAGGCTTTACTGCATGGGATGCAGATTTAAAAGATCCATGTTTACAAATCACACCACTCATAAAACTGTTCCATATAGTGAATAGACGGATTTTCATACAGTTAGTTTTCCCACCACATACTAATGCTTTTCCTTCACTTGTCATTTCTCACGTCATAGTTCAAATGCTTTCATTTACATGTAGTTTTATTTAGTATTAATGTTACATGTAGTTTTATTTTATTTATTAGGTCACTTTTGCATATTTGAATGCAAGATAAAATGCATTTTTCTAGGAAGAAAGATATAGCAACTTTCTCCCTTCTCATTAAAACAAACATTTTTAACTCATTTTGGAAAAAGAATATATGTTAATACAGGGAATACTCGGAGTTCTCGTGACAACAGAATTATAGACAAACATACATTGTTTAACATTTACATGAAAAAAGAAATTATAACAACATATGGTTTACTTGAAGTTCTACTCATTATGAAGAAGCTATAAATAACTGTTGTTAGGATTGCTGGTCATTTAAAGATGATGTGCAATGGCAATTGATCAACAATCTTGATACTGTTCATAAAGCAGAAGCATATATGGAAGTACCAAAGTCCTCCATCAAAAAGCAGTTTACAGACATGGTCTTCATTAAACATTTATATAAAATTCATGACATAACAGAAATAAAAAATGTTGTAAATACTGCTTAACATGATCATGGTCAATGCTATCATTCAGATACTGTTAACGAATTGTCAAAGTCCCACTTGTTTTTATATGAAAACATGGAAAATATACCACTTATTATTATAAAAAATTTGGTCAATATGATCAAAGTTTTAAAGAATAATTTTTTAACTGAAGTAAAGTCTCCATATAAGGTCAATATATATTATAAAAATTACCAAGTATCAGAAAATGTTGCCAAATTAGAGATTAAATCAAAAAACAGCTTGTTTTTGATTTCAGTCAACCATTTAATATTAGAAAAAAAAATGCAACCTTGGTGTGATATACATTTTGAATAACTCTACTGATTTTGAGAGCTGTCAAACATAGGTCCCTCTTCTTCAGGAGAAAAAAAAAATCTGCAATATTTTTTTTTCTCATGCTTCTGAAAAAAAAGAAAAAATCTCTGAAAATATCTATGGCAAACTATGGCTGCTTTTGTGTCTAATTTAAAATTTTACATATGCATATTCTCTTCTAGTAAATGAGTACTGCCAAGTATTAAGATTAGGAGCATAGCATCAGTCAAATATTTCCAGAAATGTTAATATCAGTTCAAAAATGAACCTTTACATTTAAGACATTGTAAACAGTTCATAAAATTTTTACATCTTTTCTTAAAATTCTGTAAAAGTATTTATTTATACATTTCTTGTTGTACTTATAATAAATTAGTTAAATTCCATTACTGTTTTGAAGGACATTTTTTCTAACTATTTAATGTTAAATAGTTAGACATGGACAAACTTGATCACTTTGTGGTAACTATCGCATTAATATTTTCCCTTCATCTACTTTTTTATTCATAATATATTTTATCTTGCAATTAACAATTTGTTCTTTTAAAGACTATTCAGTGCTTTTGTGCCAAAGCCATACAATACATTTTCAGCATCATACTGAAGCATTTTGGTTTATTTGTTTCTGCATGCCTTTGGTTAAATACTTAACAAAATGGAATGAAATAGAATGGCAACAAGGAACTTTCTCTAGTTTCATGAAACAATTCTTTAAAAATGCATTGCAAGATTTAGCTTGGTTTAATTAATTATGGCAAAGCACTCAAGGGTTATCTGCCTAATGGGAGGAATGTCTCCATGGAAGACTTTCTAAGGGAAATTGGCTTATATACATGTTACACATGAGAAAAACTACAAAAACACCCCTTCACCGAGATTCAAACACTAAACTTCGTTGCGGGGACAGAATACAGCCTACATTGCTTTTTTCCCCTTTTATGAATAAGTTTTCATGAGTTTCTATAATTTTGTTGCACTCATCAATTTTAATGTTAGTAGAGATAACAAAGAACAGACACATGCCCCTCTTATGTAGTTATTCCAAACAACTGTCGTGTTGCAATTCATTTGAACAAGAAACAGTTTATATTTACCAATCTGCATTGTGCATTTTTTCTATTGTCGGTTTTAAAATATAACAATTTTTTGTGTGCACTCTTATTTCATTTATCTCTACCTAGTGCATTTTTTTGCTTTTAAAATATAGAAGTTTTACGTTGCATACGTTTATTACATTTACTGCTTCCAGTCTATCATCAACTGAAAAAAAAAATTGCATTTTTTTGCTTTTAAAATATAGAAGTTTTACGTTGCATACGTTTATTACATTTACTGCTTCCAGTCTATCATCAACTGAAAAAAAAAATGCTATAGTTTTATACCAAGAAAAATGCATTTTACTATGAAGGGAATTTATGAAATGCAATTACATGTTGGAAAAGAAACCATTCTGTAATGCACTGTTCAGGTTCCAAGCTGGTTGTGATAATGTGTATGAGGTCTGAGGTATTATCAGCAATTGCTGAACTGTGGCCATCAGAAAGAGTTTATAAAAAATGAATTTTCCAGTAAATTTAAGCATTTTATTTTTTACACAAATTGCTAACAAAATTGTATTAAATAAATTTTTACAATTTATTTAATTAAATGTGACAATAAATGCAAATTTATAATAAAAACAAAATTTCTCTCTCTCTATATATATATGTGTGTGTGTGATACTTGCAGTCAATGGACATTGGAAATGATGAAGCTTAGCAATCAGACTCCGGATGTTAACGTTGCGAGTGGAAGGCAGAGAAGAATTTCACTTTTAAAAAATTCCACAACTTTATTCAATTAAAATGGCAGCTCATTTTCTTTAAATGAAGATCACATACCCAATAACGATTTAAATAGTAATACTATTAAATTTAGAACCTCGACGTCACAAATATTTTTAAATGAGGGAAGATGAAGAGACAGAGCAAAGCATTTGTATAGCAGGCAACGGCAGAAAGCAAACTGATGAAAAATGGCATGTAGAGCTAATTTATAGTAGCAGTTACATAACAGGCTAGAGAGTTCTCGAAAGTACTGGTCTAAGGGGGAAGATCCTGAAATTGCGGAAAGTTAATTAGAGGTTGCCTGTTCACGTAGAGCACAGTCAGCGTAATTTTTTATATTTTACATATATATTAAATAACTTATGTACAACTATAGTTTAGTGCAGACTTGTCTTTGTAAGCACTTATAACATAGGATTACAAATCCCACTTTCTTGAGTCTGAATTGCATCAATGCACCAGTTTTCTCTCACCATGACCACTACGGAAGACAAGTACCAAGAAATCATAAACAAAAAGGATGCACAGCTCCTCATTACTTTATAATCTGTCTTACAGACAGGCAAAAGATTTCCCATACCATCTTAATTTTTAAGTAGAATAACACCAAATCGCAAAATGGTTTAAAATAAATCTTTTTAATTACTCTTCTACCTGATTATTACACAACCTATCTAATAATACAAAATCGAAATCCACAGTTTTGAGAAAAAAATCACAACAAATGCTCAAATAAAATTAAAAGCATGTCTACAGCTCTGGCTCTTAATTTGCGATGAAGTAATTATGGCTAGCAAAGCTAAAACCCCAGTTGAAGTAAATCAGTCGCTAGGAGACGTATTTTACGTCTCCTAGCAACTGAGTGACAATTAGCAATAGCTGCTAAAGCTCTGTTCGAACACAAGAACTCTTAAATAAATTTAATTTGCATCCTGGTGGTAACTGAAAGTACAAACAAAATAGTGAGATAACTGGGTAATTAATATAAAACCCTACAAAAGGTCTCATAAGTAGGAAGGAGAAGGATAATTCCTTTATGTGGGGTATGTGTCAAACACTGCCATATCGTATGTCAGGTCTTTAACTATAATTTTGTAAGAAGTTTATTTATAGCAACATTTTCATTTCAGATCAGATGTTTTTCACAGATGAGGCACAAATTCATCAAAGTGGATATGCATGGGATGAAGATTATCAAACATTTTTAGGCAGTTCTAAAAATCAGCATCTTTTTCTTGAATCTTCTGCACATTTTGGAAATACTGTTATCCATCATATCATGCAAAGCAACCAACTATTGAGCTGTTTGTTCTCATTGAAAGAACCAAATAAATTGTTGTTTTAATAATACCTGCCAAATAATTTGTTGCTCTTTAACTCTTAACAAATTAATACACTTCTTGTTATGATACTTAAAATAAAAAGTATTTGTAAACAATATGCAGACACACCTTGTAAGAACAGAAAATGGATATTACAGCTGCCTTTTAGAGTCCAGACAAAAAAAAAAAAAAAAAAA
>KK122102.1:0-14897 GCA_000611955.2 Stegodyphus mimosarum | reverse complement strand
AAAAAAAAAAAAAAAAAAAAACATAAGCTTCTAATCATGGTGAAATGTAGACTAATTTTCTCTAACCAAGGCCATTACAGAAGACAAGTACCACGAAATCATAAACTGAAAGGATGTATACCTGCTCATTACTTTAAAATCTAGAATAGCCAGAATCATGTAGACAGCCAGAAGATTTCCCACACAATCTTAATTTTTAAGCAGATTAACACCAAATCAGAAAAAGGTTTAAAATAAATCTTTTTAATTAGTCTTCAGCCTGATGATTACACAACCTATCACATAATGCAACAGAATAATGAACTAAAGGGGTATTATTTCAACATATGCTATAGGCAAAGCATGCCTCGTATAATGTACACTTGCTATTTTTATAAAAGGACACTTTTAAATTAAAGCATCTTGCATACCAATGATAAGACTTTAGGAATAACAGGGTTCATACACATTTCTACACATGGAAATTAAGTACTCCTAAGGACTTTTAAGGACCATTAATGAAAAAAATTAAGGACCTATGAGCAAATATGAACTGAATAAATTCAATTAAAAATATTATCTATGCCTGAACTTCACTTTTGTAATACCATCCTAAAAATAAAATAGATCCATAAGTAAGATAAAATACTATCAAACATGAATTAATTAACAAAATTATTGATAAGTTTCAGACTAAAATCAACTTTACAAGATGTATCAAGTAGCATTAAATATTTTGCACTCACAATAGTTGGACATATTTGAAAGAAGATAAGTGACTTTTTATTTATGTTTTGCTAACAGTCAGCTTTATGTTGATTTTTTTTTTCTTTTTTTCCTTCTTGTTTCATTTTTTCACATACTTTCTCAGTCTACAGGTTTAGCAAGTAGATTTTATGTCAAGTGGCATAGATTAAAATGAGAAGTAAGATCATAATCAGCATACTTCATAACAAAAGACTGGATGTTGTCTGCTTGCCACTGCTGCTTGCCAACAGAAAGACCTGCTGATTAGAACAAACTTGAAAGGCCTGATGTAGGCACGGCTGGCAAATTTTGAAAGTTAGTTAGGCTCTGTTTGCTGCAAATAGTGTAGTAGCTTTGTGTAGAGTTCCAGGGATTGTAACCCAGTTAAATATGCTTTAAGGTTCCAATAAGCCACTAAAGCACCATAGGTGATAAGTTGTTTTGTATCATTTTAAGTCTCACTGGATGCAAAGAATAAATTTTACATGAATTTTTACATTTTTGTGTTTTATCTTGCGACCACGGTGAGGATTAATGAAAGGCAATAACTTGCTTTTATATGCAGAGATAATTTTTAAGGATAAGCAGTTAGTTATAAATAATTAAATTAGGTAGTTAGATAACCTTAGTCATTATAGATTACATGGATACTATTAAATTTTGTTTATTTTTAAGCAATTAAAAAGCCCTACTAAGATCACAATCTAATAAAATTTCACAGTTTAAAATAAATGCAATTGATGAGATTGATTCTTAAACAATAATAGAATAATTGCACATTAAAAGCTACGAAACATTTATGTCTTGTAACAACAATATTCAATGAAATATTAATGCATCTTTTTAATTTGAAACCTTCCTAGATAGTTTGGCTAATTTATAATGATTTCCTTCTCTTTTAAGTATCTCTTAATAAAACATTTGTCTCAATATGCAAACCAGTGTTCTCACTAGTTTCTGTGTGCTTTATCTCCTAACTTGTCAACCTCTCCACAATGTAGCTATGAGGGTTTACTTGATTTGGTAAAAGCTAAATAGTCCAAAACCTCCCAACAGATGTGAAGCAAATTACTGTTATGTCTGAAAGTAATTATAGTGTCAGACAAAGGTTTAAATAAGCCTCTTATTTAAGAAGAACTTAGAACATAAAGGCATGTTCTGATGCTAACAAAATAAATTACAGTTCGTGGTGATGTAATTACACAAGAACAGTCAAATTCAAACTAAAAATATGGACTAGTGGTCAAAGACTATACAATTTCATTTTAATTTAAGCTGACTCAGTAACTCTATCATATGAGGAAATAAAAATGGGAAATTACAATAAAGGCTGAAATCATAAACAACTGGCTAATTTACATAATAACTGTGCATATATTAGAAGAATAATTTTTTTTATGTATTCAGTTTCTTTCTTCAACATGTACCTTTTTCATTTTAGAATTTTTGGATTTAATTAAAGATTTCTGTTATTCTAAAAAAATTAAATGCATTTAAAATGCTAATTTTATTTCTTTAGAAATATGAACGTTCAGAAGAAATATGAAATATCTATGGTAAGGGCTGGTTATAGAGCTGTTGTGGCAGAATTTTTAGAATTTTGTGACACACAACATCTACAAATGTCATAACTTTTAGAATTTAGGGAAAGCATTGGAAATAGAATTTAGAACACTAAGCAGCAGAATTTAGGATCCACAGAGATTGCATCAGGTGGGAAAATGCCTAGCGCCAGCTCTGTATATGATATATTAAGGCATATTAGATGAATTTTTAAAGTTGTCAGTTCCCAATTTTGTTATTAATAAAAAATTTCCTTTCTATAATGCCTGCCCATGTGATAAGATTGTAGAAACATTAGGTATTTTCAAAGCAGGAGAGAAGAAAAATGAGCAATGCCCTCGCTGGGACGTGAACCACGCACCTCTTGAACACACAGCATGCTACCATTACACCACGAAGGAATGCTAAGAAGGCGGGAGAAATACCTTATATACTCCTCCTTTTAAAAGACAGCTGGGGATTAGGGAACCCAATCGCCAAATCCAGGTGGTGGAGAATCCTCCTCCACCATTTTTTTTCCTTTTAGTATGGACGCCATTGTAGAGACATTAGGTATTTTCAAAGCAGGACAGATAAAACATGAGCAATGCCCTTGCTGGTGCTCGAACCACAGACTTCTCAAATACGCGTCAATCGTGCTGACCATTGCACCACGAAGGTATGCTACAAAAGCGGGAGAAATACTTTATAATTAGAAAGATTAGAAACACTTTTGATATTTTCCATGGTTTTGTCTATTGAAAAGTAGAGAAAATAAAGGGAAGATAAACAGCTTAAGAAAAAGATTCTAGTATCAGAAGTAAAACATTCAAATATTATGTTTCCATTTTTCCTCCAAAGGTTCTCCAAAAAGTAAGAAATTCATCACAAACTTTCTTAAAATATATCCAATTGTGGGTCTATAAATCTTGCCTTTAAATCCTTCTAAACTTTCCAAGTTGCAGTGTCTAAAATCCTAACGAAAAATAAACCCTACCAATTCGGTAACAGAAAAAAAAGATAGAAATATTTTGGGGGAAAAAAAGGGAAAAAGTGTAAAATTAATTTTATATAGAAAACTGGCGCATATTCCGAGAAATTACATGGAAAAATTTTTACTATGAAAAAATTAAAAAGAAGACATTTTTAATTAATTACACAGCTAATTTTATTTTGCTAAGAACTGTTTTGTGAACTGTGCATTTGGAAAAATGATAAAAAGTGCTTTATTCAAAGTATGCTCCATCGATTGTTACACATTTTTTCTATCTTTTGGGCAATTTGTGAATACCACCAGACTAAAAATCTTCCCCCTTTGCTGTGAACCATTTACTGAGCCATTTCTTCATTACCACTTTTGAAATGCCAAAACCATCGTTCACACATGTCTTGCAATGTAGTATGTTTACCACAAGCTTCTCGAAGTAATCAGTATGATTCAGCAGCAGTTTTCTTCAAACGAAAAAAAAAAAAATACTGCTGTCTGCAAACGCTCTTTGTTTGGTATAAATTTTGACATATTGAACACAACACTATGCACACACTTTTCCAACTTATCACTCACGCACATCTGACACTTGTTGATAACACAACAAAATGGCACAGTGTCAAATCTTTATGGCACAAACACTGCATTGGTGCACGATCTGTTGCATGAAATCCCGATTTTATATTGTACACCTGGTAGCCTCAAAATGCCATTTTACATCAAATCACTTTTCAAATTGCTGCCACCAAATATTATTAAGCTTTATTAAAGAAATTAAATAATGAAGAATCTCCACAAATGTACATATGTTTCTCATATTGTGAAAAAACAGCAGTACCTAGAGGCATCAAATTTTGAATACAGTACTCCTCCACGCGAATATCGGCACCTGGAAGGCTGAATATCTTTATCATTTATTTCATATTTTGTTAAACTTTAATGAATTTTTGATTAAAAATCTCAATGATTTCAAAGTGAGCAGTAGCAACACTATATAGAATAGAAGATTTTTATCTCTAGCGTGCAAGACTCTCCATGGGAAATTCTAAAGATATGCTGTTTCAAATATTTTTAGCCTAAATGCTCTCGAAATGTGGATGTGTGTGTAAATGAAAAAAATGCCTCTTTGGGCATAAAATGAAATCTAATAGCTCTCGGGTGTTTAGTCTCTGAAGGATTGTTTTGGTTTTGCATCAGAAACATTAATTGTTGGTTCACTTTTCAAACTGTTGCCACCACATATTGCAGGCCTGTATTATATTTAAAGAAATTAAATAATGAAGAACCAAGGAATCTCAAGGATTTCAAAACGAGCAATGGCAACGTTGTACAGAAAAAACATTTTTATCTCCAGCGTGTGAGACTGTGGATAATAAATTCTACAGATATGCTCAGTTTAGAATTATTTTACGACATTGCTCTTTAATTTAATTCTATGGTTTAAGTGCGAAGAACATGATATTGAATAAGTAGAGGTAACACACAAAATGTTAAAAAAATGCCTCTTTCGATGTAATTTAAAATCTGAAACATTTCAGGTTTTCTTTTTACATTTAATTTTTTTTTGGCCGGTGGTCCAGATATTGGACATTCGGATTTTAGACACTATAGTCTATCGTGAAAACCAAGGTTATAAATGTTATGTAAACAGTTCAACAGTGGCTATATAAAAATTGAGTGGGTAAATGATTTGAAATTATTATATTTTTTTTTTAACAAAACTCAGGATTTCAGTCATTATTGATACTGTAGATAATACTGGAGCTTAGAAATATATTGCAAAACACCTTTACCCAGTCAAGAACTTTAGATAAACTTCTTTGGGCTCATTAAAAAAATTCTCGATTTATAGTAAAAGTTTGCACGTAAAACAGTAAAATTTTCAGCAGTTTTAATTTTAATAGTATAATCATTAGTATTGTAATCTTTCACTCAAAAGTATTTTTAACATTTGAGCATCAATAAAAGTATAAACATTTGAACATGTTTAAACTCTACTAGAGTAATAAATTCTAGATGATTTCATTTTCGGTTCAAGAAAATGATCATGCAGGAATAAAGGCAGCATACACCCTTCCTGACAAAGGACATCTCACAACTTAAAAGAAATTAGTTAAATGCTTAGAAAACAAAACATTTTAAATTTTTTTACATGTCAAAACGCTCTTTGTTCTGTCTGCAAACGCTCTTTGTTTGGTATAAATTTTGACATATTGAACACAACACTATGCACACACTTTTCCAACTTATCACTCATGCACATCTGACACTTGTTGATAACACAACAAAATGGCACAGTGTCAAATCTTTATGGCACAAACACTGCATTGGTGCACGATCTGTTGCATGAAATCCCGATTTTATATTGTACACCTGGTAGCCTCAAAATGCCATTTTACATCAAATCACTTTTCAAATTGCTGCCACCAAATATTATTAAGCTTTATTAAAGAAATTAAATAATGAAGAATCTCCACGAATGTACATATGTTTCTCATATTGTGAAAAAACAGCAGTACCTAGAGGCATCAAATTTTGAATACAGTACTCCTCCACGCGGCATTTACACAAAAATCAAACTTATAACCACTATGAAATTTAAGCTGAAGTAATTTTATTAACTTATCCATTTTACATGAATAAATGTATAAGATTAAATAAATTCAGAAACTCAAGCTAATTCAAATCCTAAATAATTTATTTCAGTTTTTAAAAATAAAAATCAGATGTTTACTTTTTTAAATCTCCTGTGTCATATTTCATATACCATCAGCAATAAATATTCATTTTACAGTTTTTTGGTTGCTAACAGATGGATGATAGATTGGTCTGCAAACATAGTATTGACGGGTGAAAAATAAAAATGTCAAAAATATTGACGAGAAAAATTTGAATGGCACTAAGTTTCAAATTACATTCCCAAGCAAAATACACGAAAACATAATGCAGCAAAAATCTTTATATGTCAGTATTAAATAATAGATACACTGCAAGAAAATCCTGATTTTACGGAACATGCATAGAGAGTACACAAATGCAATGAATTGTTTAAGAGCTTCTTAATGGCAGAGCATATTATAGATTAAAATAATAATGAAAACTCCTTTTCCAGTTTTTCTCACTATTACATGGATTTTTATGTTGAGTAGATTGGATGACGAAAGATATAATCTAAAGATTCAATCCAGCAATATCACGAGCATGAGAAATTTCTACGTAAGATTGCTTTCGAAGTCAAATATTATTACTTTTAACTACGTATGATATTTATTTTAAAAACTATATTACATATATAAAAACAATATTTCAGGATTTTCTAACAAAACTTTAGAAAACTACTGAAAATAGAGGTTTAGATATACCTGAAAGGATAATATAGATAGCTTGTAATAGACATGTACGTTTTTTAAGAATGTCATCCAATACCAGGAGGTCATTATTTTTAAGAATCATCCACGTTTAAAAATTGCATGCATGAAGGCACATTAAACGAAAGAAGGTGATGTAATATTGGTTCATTTGTTTAAATAATGTCCTCTTCTGTTGTACTTTAGATTTCAGCAAACCATTCCTTAATTTAATTTCAGTTAATTTACACATCACCTTAAAAAAAATTCATAGTTAATTTTAATTTAATGTGTCATTCGCAATAGTTGAGAAAGATGCCATCGGTAGTAATAGAATATTTTCAAAATATTGAATTATTTTGAGTTCATTACGATAAAAAATAAATTTTTATATAATAGCATGCAGTATAACAAACAAAAGAAAATAGAGAGAGAGATTTGGCATTAATAATTGGCTGTAAACGCGAAATTCACCTCTAAATTGTTTACACTACATGATTAAAAGAAATCCGATAGATGGCGCCTTACGATAAATGATAACCACCAAAGCAAGATTTTAAGAGATATGTTAAGATTAAAAACTGCTGAGGTCGCGATTCGTGATATGTAACAGTGTTTGTCTTGGCATTACTAACATTACTTTATTATAAGTTTGAATATGAGCAGCGAAGAAGGTCCGAACGAGGTATGAGACTTTTAGAAACTTTTGCTGTTTTAAAAAAATGCGATGTTGGGCTCTGGAAGGCGCGGGATTTTGATTTAATATTGTGGCATAATAATACAGTGCCCCACATTTGTTTCCGGACACTTGTGTTTTTCCATTTTTATTTGTAAATATCAGTTACTAAATGTTATCGGAATAACTCTATTTTTTTTCGCGTATACTTTTAATCACCATTTTTAAAACCTGCTTGCTTTGGAAAAAGTTGTTTAAACGTTTGCGGTAAAAAAAAAAATGATTTGTTCAAAAAATTCTGAAAATGAATCCACGTAAGTATTCGGACACTTTCAGCAAACAGTTTTTATTTTGTAAAAAACACGAAAATAACGAGATTCAATATTTGGATATTTTTAGCTAAAAGTACACTTTTCATGCACTTTGAGATGGATTCAACTCATTTGTTCGTATGAGAATGTTCCTTATTGTTCTATTCCTCCATAGGAATTGCTTTTAGTAGAGCATCAGAAGAAATGTCATGCTTTCCTATTCTTCCTCCAACTTGCTCAATATCTGTTTGATAGGATTTAAGTTTGGAGAATATGGCTACCCAGCTGGTATAGTCGTGACCCTAAGTGCCCTAGCAATGTGTGAGGGTTTAAATTCCAGAAAAGGCATGGTTGTAACTGTCCGTTCCTTCATGGGAGGCATACATGCTTCCATAATGGAATGGCCATCACTTAGACCCTTGTAGTTGTGCAAAGCTAATGGCTATTAAATAAAGCACCTGGCCATTTAAAAAAAATAAAAATTGGAGAACATGAAGGAGTTTCAACAACTTCAGGATAGTTACATAACTCCAAGTCAATATTTAAGGCTCTATGTTTTAAGATTTAATATCTTGGTAGGACTTGAATGTATTTCAGGTATCTGGTCCTGGTGTGTTTGGATATATGCATGAATATATCCATACACACACCAGGACGTATATATGTGTGCACATATAAATATTTCTGAATCTAATCCTGGTTTGTGTATACATGTACATGCATACATACGTTTCTGAACCCAGTCCCGATAACAGAAGAGTACCATATTTTAAAGTTGAAGTTTTCTTGCACATGCTTTCAGGTTTTTACTATGAATATTTATATATTTATACTCATCTCTATTATTTTCTATAAACCTATATTTCCCACAGAAGAAGTTCAAAAGCAGTTCATCAGAAAATATCCCCAAACTGTTATGCCTCAAACCACAGGCTTAAGAGCATATAATAAGTTTTTTAGGTTAAAATTTTTTTCATCTTTCTCTACATAGCCATTTGCAGATCTAAATGTATCAAATTTCACTTGTTTGCAAATATATTCGTTTTTTTTTTTTAAATATTTTTGTTTTTTTTTTTTTTTTTTTTAAATTTACTAAATCTTGGCTTATCATAAATTCTGTAAATGTCAGATGTATTTTCCTTGTTTTCTTGCTGACAAAGAATTTAGGTAAAAATATATTTCAGGGTGTCCCTTGGTAGGCACAACTTCAAGATGGCCACTACACAAAACCAAAAGAATTGCATAAACTTGTTGTCCATGTATACATCAATCTATTTTCACTTAAAAAAATCAGGAGAATGATGTTATCATATAATGTTAAAACAAAGTTACTCAGTATCAAAACTGAACAAAATTTGTAGTCAATCGAAGCTCAATAAACTGCATTTTAAATCACACAATGAAATAACATAAAAAAGGAATACATGTTATCGCAAATACGCCTTACAAAAAGGAAATATCGACGTACCATATTTAGAAATTCCTGTGCCTTCAATATGTGGCACACAAAATTCCTTAACAGCATCCAAAAGCTTCCTAAAATTATCTGAATTAGAATATGCATACTGCCATCACCACATAAATTCATGAAAATAAATATCCTCTGTAGTGCCGGACTGTTGGTGGCATATCTTGCATGAACCTTTCTTGTGACAAACCCAATTAAAGCCATCTGAACGATCTTTACATTTGACCATTCGTATTTTCTTTGTACAAACAGGACACTTATAATGACTACTAAGTAAACCTTCATTTTCATACCAGTCAATTAATGCTCTTTTTCCCATTCGTTCCAAATCATGCAGAAACTTCACATTAATCTCATCATAAACAGCCATTTTATGAAGTACAGCGCAAAATAAGCAGTGTATTTTCTGAGATCCAATGCAGAATATTCTTACAGATATTTTCCTATCAGTCAAATTCTCCGTAATCATGCCATAATAGGGTTTCCATAACATTCAGCTACTCAGGTTACCATAAATGAAACAATCGATAATCCAAGAGCACCCTAAAATATAGGCTAACCAGAATTAGCTTCTTGCTGATTGCCCATTGCATTAAAATGCTCTAATATTTCATCGGTTAGAGTATATTGAAGGGTACCCCTTTGATTATCGCTAAGTTTTTGTTTCATTTATGGTAACCTGAGTAGTTGAATGTTATGGAAATCTCATTATAATGTAATTGGTTGCCTGATTGCAGTGAATTTGACTGATGGGGAAAAGATTTCTAAGTGTTGGATGTTTGCATGCTGTATGTTGGTTTGGAAGTACATTGCTTATTTTTATGATTTACACAGTAAAATGGCTGAATGTGGTAAGATTAATTTGAAGTTTATGTATGATTTGGAACGAAAGGGAAAAAACATTAATGGAGTAGTGCGTAAATGAAGGTTTATTTAGTAGCCATTGTAAGTGTCCTGTTTGTAGGAAGGAAATGCATATGGTCGTACATCAGAGGATACCGGCACTACAGAGGATATTTTTTAGTCTGATTTTTATGAATTTATGTGGCGAGTCAGTATACATATTCTAGTTCAGATAATTTTAAGAAGTTTTTGGATGCTGTTAAGATATTTTGTTTGACTGAAGACACACAAATTTTTAAATAAAGTAAGTGGATATTTCCTTTGTGTAGTGCTAAGATAAATTTTCTTTTTTGTGTTATTTCATTGTTTGATTTAAAATGTAGTTTGTTGAGATTATATATTTTTTGTTTGGCTCTAGTGTAGAATTGGCTGCTCCTTTGATTTTTTTAAGTGAAAATAGATCGATGTGTGCATGGACAAAGTCAAGGGAGTGCACAATGCCAGGTTTGTGCAATTCTCTGATGTTTTCTTTAAGTGAAAATAGGTCGATGTGTGCATGGATACTGAGTTTGTGCAGTTCTTGTTATATTGGCTTTTTGTAGCGTAGATTTTTGTGCAAAAATTGCCGCTACAGAAAGCCAAAATAACAGATTTAAGAATTGCGCTAACATGGTGTCCAAGTACTGCCACTTTTCGCCGAGGGCCACCCATAAATATACTTTTACCATTCCTTCTTGCGGTTTCAGGATTAACTTTTATTGGAAACTCTTTCTAAATCTTCTGTTAGTTTTGCAGCATTAATTTTTGAGTTTGATATTTTAGCACCTTTCTGTTATCATGATGGGATTCAGAAATACACATATATGCATGGATATATGTGTTTGTGTGTGTATGCATATATAGATTCGTACATATGTATGTGTATACTCCTATGTATATATATGCACATACATATATGCATTTCTGAATCCAGTTCTGATAACAGAAGAGTACCGATTTTTCATAGATAAATTTCCGACCGCTTTGCATGAGTTTGGAATATGGTCCAGGCTTCAGTGCGTTTTCAACAGTATCACCCAATTTCCATCTTTGAATGCTTTATATCAAGGATTTTTTGGGGTGCTTTGAATACTTTTACCATCTTTAAAATTATGAGTAGTTTAACTTCTAAAGAACTTTTTATGAATTTGTAGCATCGTACCATGTTCAGATATGGAATTACTAATATATTTTGCTCAGATGTGGAGCTATTAATATATTTTGCTAAACAAGTAATAATTTCCAAATGTAAACTATTATTATGATGTATTTTCATTTTAAAACAAAAAATTCTGACAAGAAACTTCATCTGCCTCAATGGAAATTTTGAGTATCTGAATTATGATATGAGTTACCAACTATTACATTTTATTTTGTAACAAGTAAGCCTTAAAACAGAGAAAAAATCCTATATAAGAAAAAAAATTGAGGTCTGTGTTTCATTATTTAGTACAGTATTTGTGTATATAAACTTAAAAAACAGAAGTGTTAGGAAACAAATGTGAACCACCGTATTTCTTGTACATGCATTCAAAATGAAATGTAAAAGTTGTGTATGGGAGAAATTTATATATTTTTATAATTTTAAGCTTTCACTAATGATCAAGTCATTTCATAATTTTATTGTTTAATTTTAAATTTCATTCGTATTAAAAAATCAAAGTTAATTTTTATATCATACAAAATTATTCTTATCCTTCAATATATTGAGACCTTCTGTAATTTCCCCCCCCCCCATTTTGATAAGGTTTGTGAACATTTAATACAGCATGACAAATTGTACTGCCATGTTTTTATACTTTAAACTCTTTCATCATTCTGTTCTGTTCTCCATGTCTGATTACTCTATGGATTTCATGAATTATCTGAAAATCCTGCTTTATTTTTATAATCCTCCTTTAAGTCTAATATATATATATATTTTCATTATGAATTACATGATGAGTTTTTCAACGCTTCCAGATGTTAAGGTATTTTGCCCTGATAGTCATTAGTAATGTTTGAGTGATTTACTGAAAATCTTCTTAAATTTCTACAGAAGCAAATAATACCCTTCTCTTGTAAATAACTGATTTTCTTCCTTTTTTCAGTTTCACATGTTAACATGACTGTGTGTTGCCATCACGAATTATGCATATGAGTAATACAGAATTACTATAAATGTGAAAATGATTATGTGTGTTCTAGAAACTGCAATGAAAGGAACATTAAATTGACGCCATAGGCATCTGGAATACGCTTGCCAGACATCCCGGGTTTCAGACATAACCCCGGTATCCCGGCCAGTTTACTTCACATCCGGGCAAAAATTAAATTTGATTTTATGTATGACCAAAAAAGTCTAAAAATAATTAACTTTGAAAGGATTATTTAGGATAAATACTTTGTCATTTATTTCTGTACTGTATGAAAATTGAAAACTAGAAGAGTGATGATCTGCTAATAAATAATATTGTCATCGTATTGTCTTGTCTCGCCAATCGTAACCACGCCAAATGGCTCTCCGGGCGAGTCCAGTATTGGGCACTAAGGGGTGTAGCTTCAGCGCCAGAAGAGACTTCGGTGCATGATACATCCCCTCGCGTGCAATAACATTGGACTCGCCAGCTCGGCGCTAGTCGCTTGCGATTAAGAGTGTTTAATACCCCTTTCTCCTGCCGATTTTTAATAACGGATGGCGCTACGAACATTGAGCGATAAAGAGTGAAATCTGTAAGACTATCTACAGCCTGGTTACTATGGCAACGATGCTGCCCTTCCTCTGTACTCTTTTGGCGGGAAAGTGAGTAAGCCATAAAACACTTAAACACATCCCTTCAGTTCAACAAAAGACCTGCTGTCATTTCTTTCGTCTGTGACTCAGACTGCAGGGTATGTTTTGACCAAGAATAGAATTTTTGTGTTGAATGAAAGATATTTGTGAGATAAGTGCAGCAGTCGCAATTCCTTTTCGCAAAATTTGTTCATCACGCTTTTCAGTTTTGCGTAATGTTTTATAATTTGCCGTTATTCTGCACAAGAAAACAGTTTTTAAAAATACTAGATTTTTAAGCATTTCGGTAATTTCGTCGCGACATAAAAACTATATATAAATGATTTTATACTTGATGACATGTGCATAAATATATAGCATGCACATAATATTATAAATATGTGTATGTACTTTACAGAGCTTTATATATATTTTTTACTTTTATTATAGAACCGTATAACACTCCTAGCTATATTTTTTTAGTTCAAAAGTGGGTAAATTGATTATCAGATCTTTCTAGTACACGGAGAAATAGACTATGTATCCATGCACATAAACATAGTAAAAAATACTCGTCTTGATGGAATATCTTTGGCAGCAATATCAAGATGTAACGAAAATTAGAAATCAACTACTAATATGTATTTTATTACAAGAACACTAGCAGGACGTATTATTTGCACAAAAAAACTTAATGTGAAAATAACTTGCAACACATTATCTAATTTCCGCTTTGAATGAAAACTACATAAAGTGTTATAATGAACAATCAGTTGCAAGATTTCACTTGATACTGAAATGCATAAAATCAAATTGCGTTTCTATGTATCAGGTTTATAAAGTACAAGCTGATAATACATGATAAAGGGGAAGAAATTCGTAAATTACAAAATTGAATATTAGATTTTAGTAAAGTAAAATGATATGTATTATATATACATCGGGAAAAAACGATATACAATATATATATATATGTATGTATATCGTTTTTTCCCGATGTATATATATTTTCAAAATGTATATTTATATGTATATATAAATATACATGTTCAAATGTATATTTATATGTATATATAGTCTTTTCCGGATGTAACTCTAATTACGGATTGAGCTGGTATCTTCCTGTAAAGATGCATTTCGGTTTGCTGTGTATGAATCTGTTTCATTGTAGAGGAACAAATGGGAAACAGAGTATTGAAAATTGAATTTCTTATATATGTTAGATTAACTAATAAGAGTATATTCATGTATAACGTATAACTAAGCGTAGTGAATACTTTTTGGCAATCACCCTTCTAAGATGGCCATTTTTGAAAATAACCAGTATTGTTGATAGAATAAACATCGGTACGATTTATCTGCCTAAGGAAAGGGATGCTTTCGTGGAAGACTTTCTAAGGCAAACTGGCTCCTACGCACGTTACCCATGAGAAAACCACGAAAGCGCACATGCAGCCAGTCCCTTCGCGGGATTCGAAACTCGGACCGAACTACTAGTGTTCAGTTACTTTACCGCTTCGCCCCTCATTTAAGAACGGATTCGCTATATATGAAACAGAGCAAGTGGCCCTTACCGTATTTAGCAGCCTGCCGTTTTCCTTGACCTACCATAAAAAAAAAATCGCAAAATTATAACAGCGTTTCTAAAAAGACACTTCGCTGCATTCTCATTAAATCTTTATCATTCTGCGCTACTGGAAACGAAGTACAATAATTTCAAAATCTAAATTTTATTACATTACTTTTACAGAAAGTGATCTCATGTCTTCTAAAAATGAAACCCGACATATGTTTCTATACAAGCGCTTACTTTCTGGACAACGTAATTTCAGTGTAACGTACGTTCAGTTTTGTCTAACTTTGAATGGGGGGGGGAACTATATACATAACAAGCAAAGATATTACAGCTCATAAATTTACTCAATTATATTAGATTACCAGAGGAGAAAAAAAATACTCCGATGAGATTCTCTCAAAATTCATAAACGCTAAATTAAGAATAAATTTTATAATATGTTTACTAATGAATACATGTATTTGCATAGTAAGTTTCCTTTTTTAAAAATTTTTCCATCTTTATATGTATCACGTTTATCAGAGTGTCGCATTTGACTTTACGATTATGCTCCGAAATTTCATTGTTGTAGATCGGATGATTACCGATATACTTATAATCCTACTAGTAACCAGGGCCAGTATTAGGGG
>KK122101.1:297396-318268 GCA_000611955.2 Stegodyphus mimosarum | reverse complement strand
ATAAAAATATTTTATTATAATTTTTTTTAAATATAATTTCAATATATTACCATTATTTTAATGCAATTTATTACTGTTACAATGTACTAAAAAATAGTCGAAAAATTCTCAGATCTCGGAATTAAAAATTTCCTATAAAAACTGATCTTAAAATCGCCAAAATGTTGATATGCCGCCAAATTTAGAACCGTTAAATAAAAAAATTCACATCACCAAAAGCGAAAAGTTGTTTAAGAGATCTTCATTAGAAAAAAAAAATGAATTTAGAAATGCTTATGTTTCACTTCTTGCTTAAAAACACGAATATCCCACTATTTATATTAGAAATAAGAACAAATTATAACACATGAACCCACTCACCCATTCAAAAGATAATCATATATGTCAGTGAATCGCCAAAAATATTCCTCCAAAATACTAATTCACACTCAAACTGGCAGTCGTAAAAACAGACAGAAATTTCAGATGATTAAAATTAAGGTCCTTCTGCCGATTTTGGCCGAAATTAAGGGCTTTAAGGACCAAAAATCGATTCCAAAAAACCTAAGGACTTTTAAGGACTCTTAAGGACCGTACGAACCCTGCTTTAGAATATGAAAATAAAATCAGAATCATCAAAGATAAATGAAGGTTATCAAGGATAATTCAATGCCAATTTTGTTGCTTAGGTTTTAAAGTCACAGAGACCCCCTTTCTTTGTAAATCAGAGCTAAGACTGCACAGGTTCAGACATAAGCTATTTCTCACATTTTGAAGAAATAAAACTCAATTTTGTAATCAAGCAAACATTATTATTAAAACAATATTTAACTCAAGTGCATCTTATGATTAAATTTAATGACTTGTAGAATGACAAGTTTTCAAGATGAGTATTTCCCATACACTGTGAAAAAAATAAAATGCACCATCAGCTACTGGACTTCACCAACATACAGGTACTTAAAGAGTAAGAGAAAATTCAGTACTTGGAAAACAAATTCAACCAGAAATTACATTTTATCTTCTCTACACATCACAAGGCAATTAAAAAAAACACTGAATTAGAAAAATATTATCTCTCCCCCACCTCTATATTTTTTGCATATGTTATATTAAGATACCTCAGATTTTCTATGGAGAGCAAATGAAAGTATTCCCCCCCAACAATAAATCAAGTAGACAGTATTACTTCTTTTTCATATTTTTAGAGCATTATTTCTTTTTCATATATTTTCATAAGGTAATATATATATAACACATAGTCATACTGAATTATCTCATTTCTAGTTATAGACTAAAAACCATTTGATTTTTAGTAAATTCTGTTTCTGCATGTGAATCTTAATTACATAATATTTCCTTACAAAATATGCAGTACACAGAATTTAATGTAATTTAAAATTAATGTAAAATTTTCTTCTAACATTGCTAATACAAGAAATCTGCTTGTACATTAAGGACATAGTTAGCTTACAACTTGATTACCACTTATTTTTACAATGAATAAGACATTTATCAATTACTTCAGAACTATTTTCCAACATACCTGTACTAAGAGGTTTATCTAATCCAAACTGTGCACAGATCCCATATCAATTTTGACAGATTTAATAAAAAGTAAAACCTTATTTTCAAATTACTTACCAGTGCAACTAGAAATTTTTAAGGTTTTTCAGCTTATTTTAAATTTATTAATTTCATGTTATTTTAAAAAGCAAAGTGTTTTTAAATTTTTATCAGGTACAGTTTGCAATATTTTCCTCAATTATGATACTTTATATTTTACATTTTTTCACTAATATTATGCATATTTATGGTGATAATTTGATCGAATAAAGTACATTTTAATTATAAGGTTTAAAAACTGCTTTAAAAACCAAGTTTCTCGACCTCTTTTTCATGCAAGATTTCTTTTGATCAGAAGAAATATTTCATGACATTTTCAGTCTACTTTAGCGATCCTCTCATTTAAGTAAACCTTTAGCATTCAAAGAAATTTGCAAATAATTAACAGTGAAATTTATGATGAAATATATAAAGAAATTAATAAATAGCTTTTAAAATTACATTAAATTCTAAATTACAAACATGTACTTAATATTTGAATTAAATATTACTGAGACATCAGATGTTTTGAACACACAAGCTTCAAAAAAACTACATGTAATTTCTTTAAGGAAATCCAATTACCTACACCAATTTAAAAGATGTACATGCTTTTGCAGTCTCCAATAAATTCATTACAAGCCTCTACTTTCAAAATGTTGATTTACAGCATGACCATCATAAACATAACAGAATGAAATATGTAACATTCAGAATATTAGCATACAAAACTAAGATCTATGTTTAGTGGTATAGTAATCATATTAAAAAAGAAGTAAATAATTTAATGTTTTATTCTACAAAAATCTTTATAATACAATACTGCCATTTACATGAAGAGAATTGTTTACTAAATTCATTTCTCATTGTTTAGGGACAAGACAATTCCCAGCACGTAATAGAATTTACAGATAAAATTTAGGGAGCAATAAGCTTCTCTGCTGCCTGTACACATTTCGCCATTGTAGAAGATGCTCGGCTGATAGAATCTGTCATAAAGAAATCTTTCAGATGTTTCAGTTCAGTATCTAATGCTGCTGACTGCAAACTTAAAGGCTGATCCTACAAAGAGAAAAATATTAAGATAATATTTTGAAATAATTTTAGAATTTTTTTATAGAAATACATCTATCTTTTGAACAATGCTGAAGTTAAGGTGTAAATTCCTTTGCTATCAAAACCCCACATGTAATAACTTTTGACTCCTATAAAAACATAATTATTATTTGCTTGCTGTTAATTGGAAGCCTTTTCAGTAAAAGAAAAAGTTGATAATGCATATTCTATAAATAGAGTATTCTTATAATAAGGTATCCTAAAGGGAAGTGTTACTCAGAAAAACAGACACAAAAGACAAAAAATGTATTTACAATACAGTATTTATTGATATTTATTCCTTCTGTTTGCAAGATGAATCATTCATCTATTTATACCCATATTTATATTGCACTATCACTATTTAATAATATAATTGGTATTCTGTGAAACTCAAATATTGCATGCAATGCTAATATTCTATACAATGACAAATTTCTCATTTGACTGGTAACATACATATAACTAACACAAGATATCTAAAACGATAAGCTCCTGCAATAGACAACTGCATGATTAGGATTTCAGAAAAAATAAACTGTTATCTACATATAGAGGGTTACTCATAATTTTATGAAAGAATTAAAAAATTCATAATAAATAAATAGTGCAACCAACATTAAAATTTGTTATACTAAAACAAAGGCAAAAATTGCCAAGCTTTTTTTAAAGATATTTTATAAATGATCAATGTACCCATCTTTGATGAAATGGTAAGCATCTATGCAATAAACCATTTCCTCCCACACCCAAGCTAATACATCACAATCAACAACATTTTGTGATGCATATAGTTGTGACGGTCCTGAGGATTAGTGAAAAGCAAAGGTCTTGACAAACCCTTCTAGAAAAATGTCACATGGATTTTGATGTGAAGACAAGAATGGCCACCATATTAACATGCTACCTCTTTTGTAACCTCCTGCATATACACCGTAGTGGCAAATTTTGATTGAAGTATTCTTGCAAATTGTCACTACTTTTAAAGTAAATTCTACTTGAGATACTCTAATGGATGGTTTCTACAATAATATCTATGACAGTGAGATGAATTAGAATATATCAGACAATGAGTCTTGTTAGAAAAGTTTTTAATCAATTATGGGATCAGCCAGCTTTCCAATAAATTTTACTCAATCTCTGAACAGTGATGAATACAGAGGCAGCTGGTGGATTTGGCAATTGCCAAGGCTTGAGCTCTGTAGGGATTCCTTGAACACATATAATCATAAAAAAATACAAGGTTTTCCTAATTATAGAACATAAGCCAAACAAAATTGTTTATTACAATTATCTTAATAAAATAATATATTCATAAATCCATTTTACTTAAAGCAACAAAAATATAGTAACATTTTAAATTTTATCCCATTCTCCTATCTACTTATCTTTATTCTGTTCTTAGAAATTAATTATGAAATTTCTTGAAAACAACCATCTGTGTTTCTGAGCAATTTTATGCTCCCATTGAGGTAATTGCGTTAATGAAAACGACTACCACTGATCTTGACAACTTTTGATGAGCCAGGAAGGGCCTTCCTGATTTGTATGTAGCACCTCATTCACCTTCCTCAGTTATTATGTAGGAGGAAAAAAAAAATTTTTTTTATTTCTTAACTAAGTTTGGTGGTACTGTACATAAAAATCGTCAATCACTTATTAATCATATATTAATCATACTACTGCTATGAGGCTTTAACACTTTTAATTGTGTTTGCTCACTTCATTACTCAGATGCACAGCTTCGATGTAGGTTGAATGTGCATTGTATATGACTTCGTTCTATTTATTTTGGTGAAAATAATAATTAAAATTCCACATTAGTTAAATTAGTGAAGCACACATTTATATAATGTTTGAGCATATTTTGTAAATCATTTATTATGCAGGAAAAAAAAACTTCTTCATTTTTTAACTAAGTTTGGTGGTATTGAAATCACTGCAGTTTAATTGCAATTTAAAAAACTGCCACATTATGGAGATTAATTAGAATTTCAAGATTATGATAGTTTGCAAGAAAATAAATATTTTTCAGTTCTCAGACTTACGCATTTCTTCCAATTTAGTTTTCTTAATATGACTCAAAATTTCTTTTGGGTAAAATCCAACCCAAAATTTAAAAAAGATGAAACTATTGCCTAGTTATGCCTCACAGCCCCTTCGCATTACAACGCCATAATCTTTGCCGAAGTGACCCATATAAAAACAATATTTGTTTCTTGATAATATTTTCCTATATAAGTTCCGAAGCATTTATACTACTAGTACAGTTAAGAAATGATGTTTCAGAAGGGATAAATTATATACTTTCACTATAAATTATGTACAGTATCGCTTGTACCAAAAATAAAACAAAAAGAGAAATTTTTGAAACAACTGGTCATTTTCTATATTAGTGTTTCCCAATTAAATTTATTTATGGGCTGTTTTATATTTTGAACAGCATACCAAAACTCCTTAAGTGCATTTAATATAGCATAAAAAAGAAGTGATTTGATTCTAGAGGGAAAATTCTAGTGGTTCAAGGTCAAATGCATTTAAATTAAAAGTTTAATGCTTTCAGAGAAAATTAAACTATAATTTCATTGTTATTCATCTCACATATATAAAACAATTCACTTGTATATGAAATTAAATTATAATTTTAATCTTATTAAATTATGATGATGATATTAGCAGTGTTAAAAAGTAAACAAAAACACCCACTAATATACATTTTAATAATGGAAGTCTCAATTTTATCAATGGAAACCTCCTTCCCTACTTTGTTCCATCTGATAAGACTTTAATCATTCACTTCTGAGAGTCATTTCCTAGCATTTTTGGGAAGATTAGTCCAAATATAAGATCTGTTGATCCAAGAACATAAAGATACTTTAGTAAACATTGCATGCATACAGTAAAACAATTCAACTGTAATACTGTTCTAGCCACCAGATATGAAAGCAAGTGACAACATTTTAATTTAAATAAGTGTATTTCAAATCTCTGGAATCAATAGAAACCTATTTGGCAATTCCTAGTTTATGTATTTCTTTCTTCTTTTAAGTACAGTTTAATAAATAACAGTCTAGAAAAGAATTACTTGTACGATTTTTCTTTTAGTTTGTATTTTAATGGGGTTATAATTACTAAACATTCAGAATCTTAGCAAAACTTGGATAAGTCACATATTATGCATATGTATAATATTATTACTACACTTATACATTATTATATCTATTATTAGTACACTGCTTTACAGATATACTATTACTTTATCTATGATTGCATATTATTACTATATCTACGACTGGTATATAAGAGTTGGGATTAAACATGTAATAGGGCTCATCTTTTACTGCATGAAAGCAAATAGAATTAGAAAAGAATGAGACTGGCTCACATTTTTAGAAATAAGCAAATACAAATTTTGCTGCCATTACAAAATCAAAACTAATTAGTCGGATCCAAAACTGTAAATCTATAACTTTATCAGAACATATCTCAAACAGAACTGAATCTAATTTACTGCAAAAGACAGAATACATACAAAAAAAAAATTATGAAGAAATACTGAAAAGAATTATTATAACTATAAAATTATCAAGTCAACTGAAGTTAGCATTTACAGGTGAAGATGAAAGTTAGAATTCAAGCAATAAAGAAAACTATTTCTACATGATCAGTGTCTCAGTGAATATGACATTTTTTTTTTTAAACTGCATTCAGAAAAATGTAGCAATCAAGCAAGAAGAAGCTTAAGTTATTTGTAACACATTTATAAGAAATTCATCAGCAATATTAACAGATAATTAATAGCATATATATATAATATATATATTATATATATATATATATATATATATGAAAAGAAATTGAATCAGCAACTTACTGCAGCCTTATACTTGACTCTATACCTAATATTTTGCACACTAATTAACTAACATTACTTATAAGATACATATCTGCCAAATGGTGATACAAAAGAAAGATTTTTATGGTTTATGCTAATTGAAGAATACACAACATCATTTTTGGTACAATAGGTATTGTCAGTTTTAACAACATTAAACTTTCCTGAAGGCAAACATTTTATCTGTATTTTATTTTCCCTGCATGATCAGAAATCTAAAAAAATGTGAAAATAATTTAACAGGAAAGGAATTACCCAATGCTAGATGATTGGCAAGAGCAGATGCAATACTAGCATTCCAAATTGGTTACAACAAATTTTGTTTGTAATAAAACCATTAACCATTCAAAATTGGCCACAACCATATAAAAGCAGCCTTATCTGGCATCCATACTTCAAGTTCAGAAATTAAAGTAACTGTAATAAAAGTTATATCTATCTTTTTGACTTATTTTTAAAAAATGTGCAGATACAAAATAATACTTTCGCTGAAAATAATGACAAATTTAAATCACTTTCAATACATAAAAAATATTTTTAATGCTTTTAATAGTATTTGTGAATGATATTAGTCCTTTAATATTGCAGATCTTGCTTGCAGAAATGAAATATATAAAAATATTAGAATTTAAGGAAAAAAGCTTATATTGAAAAATTAAATGAACTTTATAAAAATAATATAGATATAAGTTTATTATTTTTAACAGAAGCCAAAGACAATATTTGCCATAGAAGTAAATCATGCTCCAAGGGAAATATCATTTTTTTCTGGTGTAGAAATTATTTTAAAAAAATTTTTTGACTTCCAGTTTGCAATGCACCTGAAGGAAGATCTGTCTTCAAAAAAGGATTTAAAAAATATTTAAGAAGTACAGTGTCAGGTAAAAGATTAAACTGTATGGCTGTACTGTATATGGAAAAAGAATAATTGAATAACATTGATGTTTAAAAAATAATTGATGGAACTGCTAGCAAGAAGTCAAGGAAAAAGGTTATTTAAGTTTTTATTTAATTATACTCAAATAATTTAACACTAAGTTATTTTAATTTAATAATATTATTTTTTTTAATTTAATTAAGTATTGTATAAAAAATTTTAACACATTTTGCTTTTCTTTCCCAAAGGATATTTAATTTTTTTTATATAATTTCAAATTGTATGCATAATATGCAGAGAAATGTATGATACACAGATATGTCTTGATATGACAACATAAAAATATTTTGAAATAAAAATATTACAATAAATTTATTAAAATTGTAATATTAAATAGTTATGCATATTTAATTATTTACTACATTTCAGTACTAATTGCAATTCAAGCATACAGATATATAAACATTTTCTCAGGCATCCAATTAATTTTATTGCTATGGACCTATGGATACATAGATATTTACTGTAACAGACAAGGAATTTTATTAGAATTTGTGAAATATGTTAAAAAGAAAATTCCTGGGATTACTTTTATTTCAGGATAATGAAATTTGTTATCAAGTGCAAAGTTTATTTGTTATGAATTTTTAAAATGTTTTACAGATTAATGAGTAACTCAGTATTTCATTCAATCTCCCAAATATTTTCCAATATACTTATTAAAAAACACTAACAGTAACATTAAACAGCCTTATTTTTATAGGCAAATGTAAATTCTTCTATTAAATTTACTTTTTAATATACTTTTCCTCTCATAACTTCTAGTAATTAGTAATACAGGGTATGCATTAGTAATACAGGGTAATTTCACGCAGATGTGTAGTAAAAGAAATTATGCTATTCAGAGATCACTAGAATTAACTAACGATGAATACTCTTTCAAACACAAAATGACTAAATGTTTTTCTTTTTCATATATATCTAATACGCTTTGATATAAACTAGTGCAACAAATGATAAATTAATATTTTACCTTGGTTCCTATATTCAGAAATGTTTGTGATGCCATACTGTTGAATGAAACAAATTCTACTACTAAAAATATTCCAGATCATGCAGTTCATCAGGAGATTTCCAGAAAAAAAAAATGGAAATATACTTTCTTCTGTACATCTGATGATGTGGGAAGCCACATAAACAACAGAGATTTTTCTCCAATCTAACCATGTACATTATCAGCAATATGACAGCAGGATCACCACATTTTCTCCTTTCTCTTTTTCTTCCTTTCTCCCTCCTCCTTTTCCCCCTTTTTTGAAAATTATTATTTTTACTAAAATAAGACACAGCACATTTCAATATACTCCGATTCCCATGGCTCCCAAGAAACAATAAGGAATCAGTGTGCTGCGCCTATTAGTTTCACACTACTCTTTGCACTGATGCATAGAGATTTTAACACTACAAATTGTCATGCTTCTTCAATGAAGCTTTAAGTGCCCTATCAAAGACCACAGACCTTTTAATATTTCTGAGACAGATTCAAACAAATTATGACTGTAAAACTAAGCCACATCATGGAAAATCTCATTTCTCCAAGATTTGACTTTTGCTATGTTTCCTACAGACATCGTATACTTTACCAAATATCTCAAAGCACAAGACAGAAATTTTACTTTAATGATGATTACCATAAATCATGTACCTAAACCAAAGTTTGAGGAACGAAGGGTTCCATTTATGTGTGCTCTTTTGATGAATTGATTAATGCATTCAACTAACAACTTAGAGATCAGTGATTTGGTTTTTTGGTTTCTGTTGAAAGACCAGTTGACTTTTCATGTTTCCTTCTTTGAGAAAAACGTAACAGTCTTCATATAAACCTATATTTTATATTTAAATTTACATACCCTACTGCATCTAATTATATGCTAGGTTAACATGCTCATTACTCAAATTCAAATTAAATAGATGCCACTATAGTTTCATAACTGACTTAACTTTGTCCATCTTTTATTACTTTTAGCTGTTTATTTATGCTATAGAGTAAATCAATCGTCCTTCATTGTTTACATTGTGACTGATGTATATATTAAATTTATTTTTAGACTTTGAAGCTAAACTATACTATAAACTTTAACTGTGCTTATAAACTAGTCCATACTTCTTAGATGAAATATGAGAGATTCTCCTTAGATGAATTTTAACATTCAAGTTTCTATGCCTAAATTTGACGCAAAATACATAAAACCGAATACTTTAAACTTCTAAGCCACATATCTTGCACCCTGAATCATGGTTTAACATCATGTCTTTTCTGAACAAAGTTCTTCTAATCATGCAGCAGCATGAAGCTACAATAAGGTCTTCAGCTCACTTTCTAATCAATGACAAATTTTAAAATGCAGTACTCAAGTACATGCTAAATTTCTTTCTCTTTTGTGAGTAAGCTTCCACCATTTATTTAACAATGGGATAAGGATCATTCAAAATATGTTGGAACAAGCTGCACTTACCAATGCAGCAAGCATTTGGCAACATCTGTTTTGCAAAAAGCAGCCCAGCCTGGCATGTATTTATTTTTTATTGTCATTTACACACTGCAATGTCTTTCAATAAGGGAAATAAATTAGAGAGGGATTATCAACAGCAAGAGGAAAGATACTCACTGCAAAAAGCGCAGAACTTTCAGTGAGGAAATTAGCTTCTTCTGCATGACCATATCGAGTTAGATGAGGAGCTACTTGCTCCATTCGATGCCTAATTTGAGCTAAATTATCATAAGGCAATCTGTTTCCAGCCACCTGAAAAATATTAATGCAAAAATTTTCTAAATAATTTTCAAGATATATGTAATAAAATGAGTACCATGAGCTATGCGACTTTACAATACACAATCTTATACAAACATTTCTTAATATTTTTTGCTCTAAAATTTAATACTTCATTTGCAAATACTTTCATACACTTTTAATTTTATTAAGATTTATGAAGTTAAGATTTATGAACATAGAGAACTTCAAGACATGAGCTTGCTCTGCACAAAATACATTCTTAACATAAATGCTAATTAATTACATTGTACGTCTCCTATTGTTATAGTAGGCAAAAGTGACCTGAATTGATTTTTAATAGAAAACAATTTTTAAACAACAGAATTTTAAATTTATTTTTAAATAATATTGCATGATATTATTTTTAAATTATTAAATATTAACTTAGCTCTTATTAAACAAAATAATTACATTAATTTATTAAAATGGATAAGTCATAAAAAAAGTATATATCAGAAAGTAAAATTATACACCAAAGGATCACACAAATATAAATTACTTTATTAATAAAAGGGGCTGTACCAAAAAATCTTAATCACACTACTATGTTAAATGAATTACACATCAATCATAGAATTACTTTGCACAGCATTAGAACACATTAAAAAAAAAAAACCTCTGAGAGTGCTCTAATTATTTTCCAGTCTTCTTTAGCTAAGCCTGGAGGGCTAATAGCCTGTAATGTTTGCTGAGTTCTTCCTTCTGTATTCACATATGTAGCCTGTTTCTCAGTATAAGCTGCACCAGGTAGAATAATATCTGCAATTTCAGCTCCTTTGTCACCATGATGTCCTGATTAGAAAAAATGCTAGTAGAATCACATAAAATAATTTTAAACACATATTGCAAATACTCAGAAGACAAACAAATTATTTGTTTTGGACATTCATTATCTCTTTTAGATATTAAAATTATGAACTTTTAAAAGACATAATTAATTTTTAAAAGATTTTATGTCACATTAGAAAGTCATTAAAAGAAGAAATTATGAACCAGTTCTAAAAATCATACTGAAATGTTTCAGTGATTAAAAAGGTATAAAACTAGAGTTGAGCATTTATCAATTATATGTAACTGATTAATTGTAATTAATTCTCATAAATCAACCATATTGCAATTAATAACTGAATTACAATGTATTGCAATTAATAACTGAATTACAATGTATTGCAAATATAAATAATTTACAATGCAATTATAATTACAATTCATTTTATTACAAAGTAATTAATTGTGATTATAATTACTATTACAATATAATTATAACTGCAGCTGGAATTATATAGCTAGTGTATTAACTGCATTTGCAAAAAGTAATTATAATTAAATTTATTACTACACACAACTTATTAAAGCTTGAGGGAGACACATTATTTTTACTTATATGAAACCAAGTCTGCAGAAAACAGACGTATAAGAAATATGGAAATAATATAGAAGCAGATCTCAGAAAATGCTGCCACTGCATATAGCATAAGACTTTTAATTATTTCCATGTGCCTTCACACATAGTGAATTCTCAGAATGTTGCCATGAAGCAAAGTATAAGATCTTTAATTTATCATTGATATTCAGGCAATCAGATTGAAATGACAATTGACTGAAAATAATTGCTAACAACTTTGTTGTTAAAATCTGAGTTAAATGTTCTAATAAAATAATTATAGCAACAGTCAGCCATAATTATCTTTATACACAACAACAGTTAAATTTATTAGAGATACAGTTTAACTGCAACAGCAATTAAATTTCGACTCAGCATTTGCTAAGTATATTACAGTATTTGTTGAATAATGGTAATTTTATTTGAATTTGAATCCCAGCAAATAATAAGCAGGTTTGTCTATCCTTATGACTCCCTTATGTGAAACACAAATGTAATTCAGTTCCCTTTACCAAGTTCCCCATAAAAGTATTTCTTCCTTCGCATGCTTTGCCACATTCAGTTACACAAACAATTCACTCATACAGTTGCTTCACAATTCCAAAATATTTTGGCTTGTAACAATATTTAATTTCATTATTTATTGCAAAAAATATGTTACATTTAAAAACGGTCTGTTTTATAACTAATAGCTTCAGCTTTAAGCAGCAGACTAAGCTTGAGTTCACACAGTAGTTACCCAGAATGGTCTAGAATAGAAAATAAAGTCTTTCTTACCTGCAGGTACTTCTTAACAATAAAAGTTAAGTTTTCATTTTATCACTACTTAAAGATATAGAAAATACTTACAATATTATCACATATAAGTAATGCCTTTTGATTATTTATTGAAAATATCATGAGATCTAAAAATAACAGAAAAAGTAAAAATTCAGTAATTCAAGAACAACAAACAATAACACTATAAAGTTTTCACAGAAACTGCCAGAAAAACATGGGCTTTTTAATGATGTAAGATTTTATTGGCCAAATACATGCATTCTTTACCAGCAGACGGTGCTTTTATTGTACTGTAAGTTCTTAAAATGATGTGGCACAGTTTGCACAACACTCTGCACAAAATTGTGCTGAGTCTGATGATCATTTTTATGATTGATGGCTGTTAAACTGAATATTGTAATCCTAGCCAGGTTATAAACTACCCTATAACATTTTATGGGCTTCTGAAAAAAAGATGGAAAAAAAAATCTGAAAGGTTTCAGATTTTAAATTACGTCCAAAGAGGCATTTTTTTAACGTTTTGTGTGTTACCTTTATTTATTAAACAGCAAGTTCTTCGCACTTAAACCATAAAATTCAGTTCAACAGCAATATCGCAAAATAATTTTCAAATGAGCATATCTTTAGAATTTCGAATACATAGTTCTGTGCGCTGGAGATAAAAAGGTTTTTTTTACCCCATACAGTGTTGCCATTGCTCGCTTTTAAATCGTTGAATATGTTCATAAAAAATTCGTTAAAAGTTGTACAAAATATGAAATAGGTAATAAAACAACTTCCAAATTCCAAATTTGGGCTTCCAGATGCCCATATTCAAGTGGAAATGTACATTATTCAAAATTGGATGGCTCTAGGTACTGTTGTTTTATAATATTTGGAGAAATATACATATATTTATGCAGATTCTTCATTATTTAATTTCTTTAAATATAATAAAGGGTGATAACATTTGGTGGCAACAATCTGAAAAGTGATACAGCCATTTATAGTGAATCAACACAAAATCGGTAAACAAAAACAATAGTCCTTCAGAGACAAAGCCCCTTTGGACTAAAAAACACCAGAAGTACCAACTGTCAATGAAAAATGTAACTACTATGGCAAGAAAATGTTTTGTTATTAAAAATATATATATACGATCTTTCTGTGCTTGTCTGTGAAAACTGCATTATGCTAATTAATGTCTTTACTTTTTTAATTATTGAATTTTTATTCTGTTACTTTTAGATCATATGACATGTATTTAATATGGACTTCATATATACTTCTATGAGAAACAACCAAAATTTGTTCCTTTAAATACACACTGCCTTATATTTTTTTAATGCGTTTACTGACAAAAAGTATAATATTAAGGATTAGTTAACAATTTTCACTACTGCTACAAACTGCATTACATGCAGAAAAGCATACTGATTCCAAATAGAAGATATTAATATTTTTTTTACAGGTAAACATCTCTTCATGATTTTCAACCATTTCTTATGCAAAATTGCTACCCATTTCAGCAATACTGGATTTTATGGTAATTTTTAATTATGATCATGACTTTTTAAGACTATGTATTTGTACTATCAGAGGCAATTACTTTACTCAATTAAAATTACGTGCTAAAATTATAATTACAATGTAACTGTAATTCGACTTCCATTGTACAGTAAATTCTGGTTTCTAAGGGTTTGCCACACTCTATGATATGATTCTTCTTTCCCCAATATTTTTGCTCTACAATAGCACTAAACTGACAACTTTTGGAAAAGCTGGGCTAGTTTGCTTTCATTTTCATATTGGTATATTGTTATATTCATAATCATATGTTATATATATAACATTCATATGTTAACTTCATATTTGTATATTGTTTCTTTTCTTTACCTTTATTTGCTAAAATTATTTTCAAAACTGTAACTAATAAAATAATTCTGCAAAGACTGGCCCCTTCACAGCAAATCTAAGCTTTTGGAAAACAGTAGCATACATCTTAAACCTCTGAACTTATACTTGGAAATACTGCTTATCATACCTTACACCAAAGTTAATGGCCATTCAGTATATGGAAATGATATTTAAAACTTTATATGTAAATATGGAGAATCAGTTGTGAAAAATTCATTTAACTGCAATTGCAATGTTCAATTCAGTTTAAAAAATGCAATTTCCATGGCTATTGCTCAAACATATGTACACAACACTATGTTACAAAAAACTTGATGAAAATTGTGGCCAAATGTCATGAAGCAAAGGTTTGTCAAAGGTAAAAATATTCATGATCCAATATTCAACTATTAGTTAGTGAAAACATCTCAAAGCCTTTCTTCAAACAATAGTTTTCAAAAAAGAAAATTGTTAAATGGATTAAAACTGATGAAAATAAACCAACTGTGAAAAAATTAAGTGATGATGTCATAATTCAAAGTGTGATGAAGCCAGAGGTAGCAAAAGAAAATAATGTAGAAAATTTAACTGAGATCACGTGGTATCAGGCTAAATTTAATTTCAAAATTTGGGACACTTGACATCCTTTCCAACTTGCTTCAAGGGGTCAGCTAAAAAATAAATTAAAATAGTTCGTGGTTGACTTTCTCTCTTTAAATGCCATGCAATGATATCCTTTTGTGATTTGATAGTGAATATTACTCCTAAATTTATAATTTTATCACAACTGATATGCCAAAATAATTTTCACACAAATAATCACTAGTTTTCAAAAGCTAATAATATGCTATTAAAACTGGCATGATATTTTATTACTTTAGAATCATTATCTAATAATCATGCAAAACATTTATTAAACTACAATATTTTTTATTCTTGCAAATAATGCTACGAGATGGCTATGTTGCAGTTCTGCTTCCACTTCCTTCTAGAATACAAACTTTATAAAATTCTGTGAAATATATCTATTTTTGAAATATATATATATATAATCAACAGCACTTTTGATGACAATCTGCATAGAAATGTTTGTTATTTAATCTAATAATATCAGATACCTTTTCTAAACTGATATTTAATTTTGAGTTGTGCACAATTATTGGGTTGGCAACTAAGTAATTGTGGATTTTTTTTAGAAAATCAAACACAGTTTTTTCATGGAACTAAATAACTTTATTCTGAATGTATTGCCCATTTTGATCAATGACCTTTTGCCATCTTTCAGGCAGCATCATTATCTACAGCTGATTTACTTAGCAATTCACATGCATTACATTAATTAAACAAGAGATTTTTCATTCTATGCATTTATCAGTTTTATTTCAAAACTTATCATGACAGATAGATTATTATTGATGCTATATATCATTATAACACATAAAATAATTATTTAGAAAGAAACAAAAAAAATTCAATAAACATTTACCTTGGTAAACAACAAAACAATCTCCGGGAATATTCTCTTTAGAAATGAGTCCTTCATCAGCTCCCAGCAAATATAAGAATTTAGGCCTGTTTTTCTCTAATTTTTCTGGACATGATTTATACCCTATATCAAGAGCTGCAACCTGATTAGCAACCTAAATTAAACAAATATTTAAACATAAAAATTCTTTTTGAATATCATTTCCCAGATTAAATTTGCCTCATATAATGAACTGCAATTATCATTTGTGCAAAGGTTTTAATTTTATATCAAATTCAATAAGTAATTTATATTTCATCTCTAAAATGTCAGAAGAAATTAAAAGAAAACTGACCTTCTCAACTTAGTCCAATTAACCAAAGTGCTTAAATATGGGAGGCAATACAGCATATGTTTTCTGCTTTTCAATTAAGAATAAAATACATGCAACTCATTAAACACTGCAAAAAAACAAACAAAAGCAGCAACATTCAGCTGTTCAAAATGACAATATCTACACTCATTACTGTGCTGAACAGCCCCTGATATCCTTCTGAAAAACATAAAATTAGTGTCTCTTCCTGCAAATACGACTTCTGTTATTCAAGTATTATAAAAGTTTTAAAATCCAATTACAGAAAAGGTGTCATTCGAAAAAAGATAAACAAAACTACTTATTGTGAAAAAGTATGCACTTTGAAGGAGTAACTAAATTGATATTTTTGCTAGAAGCTATGCATATTATAGGCAACACATGAGAAACTATTGCCCAAAATACAGTTAGCAAACACAGTGCTTAAAAAGTGCGGTTTTTATTTAGAAGAAGCACCAGGATTGCAAACTATTTTCTAATACATCAGTCATCACAGAGGGAAATTATGAAGATTCGTTTGTGGAATACATTGCCACCAATGATAATATTGAGACAGCATGTGAAAACAATGACTACAATATTATAGAAAGTATTAAAAGATCTGCAGAAACAAAAACACTTACAGTGAAACTGATATCAAAGAACAGGCCAATCTCAGCTAACTCGACAAAAGCACTGCAAACTATAAGAACTCTTAAATTAAAAGGTGGAAATCAGAAAAGCTACAATAATTTTATGAACTTGAAAATACAATTGAAAGACAGTTGATGAACAATGAAAAACAAATACAAATAGAGCAGTTCTGTGTAAAATTTTTAATTTTGATCATGCAGATAACTATACAATATTTTTATACAAAAAAAAAATTTCTAAGTTTCACAAACAGTGTAATTTTAACATTGTTTTAATTAATAATTTAGGTATTGATTATTAGATTAATTGCTAATTACTATTTTACTAAATAAGTTAAATTGATATTATAATTTGCAATATTGAAAACACCATTTATTCAACTCAGCAGCTTAAAACTCAAATCTACTTGCAATGGAGGTGATTTTAATAAGGGTAACTGAATAAACAAATACAGAATTTTAAACTAAAAATACTTATCAAATAGTTAAATACAAAAAGACAAAAATATTCATTATAGTTTATGAGTTTAATAATATCATGTCTATCTAAATATAAAATGTACTTACAATTTCAACTAAGCATGAAAATATGACAATGAATATGGAGGGAAGGAGAAAATAAAGTCAGGAAAAAACAAACACTTATTCATCATAAAGGAATGAAAAAATTCAATTACAATGTAATTATGTACACTGCGAAAAAAAAAAATCGGACAGTTTTATATCTCCCGCTCTAGGGCTGATTGACGAAATTCAAATTGCGTTTTTCTCTCTCGAAAGCACAACTTAGGATATGTATTAGATTTGTATATAGCACTGTTCAAATATAGGTATTTTGGCACAAAATTGGACTTTTCCTGAAATGACATGCCAATTTTTATCCATATTTTGATTCTATGACTCAAATTATGTCAAACTGACAAGTTTTGTAAAAATCGTGCAAGTAGTTTTTAAAAAACTAGCTCTCAAAATTTTAGCTCCTCAGTTTTAATTCAATTTGGTATGTATTTATTAATATCTCTTTTTTATGAAACTTATTTGACTCCTTCTTATACAGTTTAAAATTTAGGTTCATTCCGAATAAAATTTACCCATTTTTTATGCTTTATTTTTAAAATATGTATTTTTAAATAATTTTTATAAATTTTTTGAAAACAATTTTGAATTATAACCTATAAAAGTTTTACAGTCATCTTAAAGTAGATGTATTTCTAAGGATATGTGCAAAAAATGAGAGCTTTTTTTCCAAAATTTCTGAAGATATACGTGAATTTATATATTGGTGCATTTTAAAATTTGGCATATTTGTTAAAAACGATAATAACGAAAATATGGTTTACACACTTTGTTAAAAATATTTGAAAGTAGAACGATGTGACTTTTATTTCTCTCATCCACAATGTAAAAAGGCAAGAACTATGTGACTTTTTTCCCTCCCCTCCCCTGCACAATGGAAGGGAAGGAAAATAGGTTGCCACATATTAAGAAGTTCACCAAGTGAATTATTCTTGGCTCAAACTGAAAAAAATTCGCCAAAACTCAAACTGAAAAAAAGTTAAATTTTCGAATTTCTCAGTAAATTTTGAACCAAATTTTACAAAATTTAATATTTAGGCATAATTTGAATAGTAGAATTGAAATGTGGGAAAAAACTGGTATGTTATTTCAGAAAAAGTCTGATTTTGTGTCAAAATATCTACATTAGAACAAAGTCATATATAAATCTAATATATATCCTAAGTCACGTTTTCAAGACATGGAAAACGCAATTTGAATTTCGTCAATTAGCCCAGTAGAACAGGAGATATAGAACTGTCCCCCCCCCTTTTTTTTTTGCGCAGTATACATTGATACAAAAAACAAGACTGTTAAGACAACTCACCCGATGCAAAATGTTCAAAACTTTCCCATCTTCTGATTTCTGATACTGCAAAGCAATTTTCTGGACAAGTGCATACAGAGAAGCTCCATCTGGTCTTTGCAAAGCACTGCTTCCAAGAATTATTATTGGATTATAAGCAGAAGCTAATTTCTGTTGAAGAAAAATTTTCCATAATATATATATAATGAAGCCTTCTTATGAAACTGTCTAAAACTAAAATTTAAGAAAATTTTTCGAAACAGAAGGAGTTTAAAGCCAATTTAACATACTATTGTCTTCAATCAGATACTTAATATAATCTGGTCTAAAATTTACATTTCATAATGATTTGGTCTATTAGTAATTTACTCAATATCATTTTCCAAACCACTAGCTAAACATACAAGGTGATCATAAAACACTTTCCCTGAAATATGAAACTCTACTCACCTATCCACTCAACTCACTAGAAGAAATTTCAGATATTGTCATTTAAAGGTATGCACTCGAGACCATGTTGATTTAAAACAACAGAGCTCTAATGATAATGGTGACAGTGAAAAACTTTTGAAACTTTCAAACAAAAACACCCTTTTCCTTGCACAAATTGATCAGCAAAATGAAAAGCCATAAATGGCACTGGAACAATACAATGACAATAATTGCTAGTGTAAAATATTTGCAAAGAAGAGATCATCATTATTCCTCATCAAATTCAATAAAGACAGCATGTGGCCACTGTGAATGTTATGGACAGATGAGATGCATTTATCCTTAACTGGGAATGCAAACTCCAAGAGGTGCATTCACTGGGCTGATGAAAATCCTCAAGATGTGGTGCCAATGCGTTAACCTGAAGCTAAAGTGTCTGTGTGGTGCTGCACTGGACACACATTTGTCGTCCTCACTATCTACTTCTTCAAAGATGTCACTTCCACAGAAATTAAAACATGCCCCATCGCAAGTACTAGGTTACAACAAAATTGCAGAATTATATAATTCCAGAATTCTAATAGGGATATGTCATTAATAGCCTTGTATGGATGCAAGATGAGCTCCTACACACGTCACTACACACGTCAGTGTTCAGCAAATGATTTGACAGGAATTTGGATATTGTGTCATCTCACGTAACTTTACAGTTTCGTGACCATCACGATCCCCCAATCTGATGGATTTCTGGTTCTAGGGTTATCTGAAATCTAAGATGTACACATCAAATTCACAAGATATGCCAGAATTAAAGGCTACTATTTTGACTTTGTGAATTTTTTCCTCATAAGATATGATGAATATAGTAGGTGGCCACTGTGGATATTATAAACAGATGAGGAATACTTCTCCTCAACTGAGAGCATAAACTCCAAGAAATGTGTTCACTGGACTGGCAAAAATTCTCACAATGTGGCATCAGCATCTTTACAGGAAGCTTAAGTGTCCAGGCAGTGTTGCATCACATGTACATTTATCCTCATTACCTACTTCTTTGATGATGTTACTTCCACAGGCATGAAAACGTGCTCCATTACAAATGCTTAGTATTAAATAATGTTGCAGAATTCCGTAATTCCAGAACTGCAGCAGCAAAATTTCATTAATGACATCATATGGATGCAAGATCGTGTTTCTCCAAACATCTTGACATGTGTGTTCAGCAAGTGCTGCAACAGCACTTACGAGATAGAGTCATCTCTCATAACTTTGCAGTTTTATTGCCACCACGATTCCCCATCATCACTCTGATGAATTTCTGGGTCTGTGCCTATCTATGTGACCTGTGAAATCTAAGGTATACACATCAAATCCACAAGATTTATCAGAATTAAAAGATGCAATAAAAACGCGAAGTTAAAACAGATTGCTCCTGTTATGTTGCATCTGTCATTGTTGTCAATAATCTCTTGCATGCAATGCGTTATCGTTTGCAAAGGAATGACACAATGAAATCTTGTAATTCCAACAAAAGTTCCCCCTCTTGTGTTGTCATCGATCTTTTACAATGTTCTTTGCAAATGCTTTACAGTGGCATTTTTTGTCAAACATGTGTCTTTCTAACACCATTTATGGTTTTTCAGTGTTTAATATGTGCAGGAAAAGAGTGGATGTTGCATTTGAAAATTTTGAAACTTTTTCATCGTGACTATAACCATCAAAGCTCTATTCTTTTAAATTATCACAAGCTTGAGAGCATACTTCCAAATAATAATGAAATTTCAT
>KK122101.1:276242-293449 GCA_000611955.2 Stegodyphus mimosarum | reverse complement strand
TAAAAGAGTAAATTTAAAAAAAAAATCTTATTGCATACTGGGCCTCATACTGTTGTGATGAATCCTCTGCTAGCAACCACCTCTGATAGTTCTCAGTATTTCTGAGAACATAAGCAAACATGAATTCTGAACATTCTCTCTATAAGAGGACCACTTCAGAAGATCAAAATCATCTAGAATCATAAATGGGCATTTTAAAGAGCTTTTTCTAAGTATTTTTTTACTGAATAGTTTCTTTATCTGATTACACTACCCTTGGTTTCTTATAGATCACCAGTTCTCTAGCAAATCATAATTACTTAGCAATATGGTTAGCACACCTCTGAATAATTACTCCTTTAAATGCAAATATCTAGATAACATCATTATCATATTTTTAGCATTAATTGTAAAAATTAGATTAATAAAAAAAAGTTATTCCCTAGATTACTTACTTCATAGTCATAAGTTAAATCAAGTTTAGGTCCTATAAGAGCTACTTCTAAATTATTGTGGATCCATGCTTTGCGAATACGAGCATTAAAAACAGGTGCTTCATATCTTGGATTTGTACCAATCAATACAACTAAATCTGATTCTTCTACTCCTGCAATTTTACTGTTCAATAGGTAATTACTTCTCACATCACAGCTAAATAAAAAGAAAATGATTTATTTATATATTCTTAAGCAGTGAAATATGAGTTTTCATGACATATAAACTTCACTTGAATATGAAATTAACTAATAAGTCCTGTTGTTGGAATTGTGTGTACATTTCCCCTAGTACGGTTGCAGGGACTCTATGCTTCAATAAATTCACCTGCCCTAAAACATTTTTTATAACATACTGAAACATTTTATATCTTAAAACTCCCTACAACATATTAATAGACCACTTTTATTGGAATTGTGTGTACATTTCCCCTAGTACGGTTCCAGGGACTCTATGCTGCAATAAATTCACCTGCCCTAAAACATTTTTTATAACATACTGAAAAATTTTATCATGTCTTAAAACTCCCTGCAACATACTAATAGACCACTTTTAGATTGGATATAATTAGCTGTGAGAAAAAAAAATGTGATTGAAATGGTATTAATAAACAGAAACTAAACTTACCTTGCACTTTCAATAAATAAATAAAAATAAAAATTACTAGAGGAACTAAAAGTAACAGAGAAAGTAAAACAGGCAGTGCTTCAGTTTTGTCAGAAGTTGTCACAGCACAGTTTTTAACATGGCTAGGGTTATAAAGTTTCAAAGTGATTGCCAGCATTCAAGAGAATGGTCGTCAGATGTGGTCTGACACTCTGCACAGCACTGAATATCTTTAGACAGAGTGACAAAAACGGAATTGTCCACATCCACTTAAATCTGCACCTCAGTAACAGTAACCTTCTCTGAACATATAAATAAATATAAGATGTCACCCGCAGATGTCAGATCTGTTTTAAAATTAACAGAATCTTCTTCAGTCAAATTTCATATATGAATGTAATCATATGCCCTACTTTACACCAACTGATGTAATGCAATGATCTTTACATCTTTCCAAGCAACATGCATCGTAAATCTGGAAACTTTCAATACAAATAATTGCTGAAAATCATGGACACTACATTCATATATTTTAACTTTCAAAAGTGCCATTATTTTTATAACACCGGTTAGTGAAGTGTGAGTTGCAAGAGATTTTACTACACATTATACACACAGTTAATCTTAGTGTCTGTTAGATATTGCAATTTCAACACACAGTTTGCTGATTCCATGGGCATATATATTTTTAATTTACATTTTACTCTAAAAGAGACTAAAATTTCTCTAATTGTCATATAAATTTCTAAAGCAAATGAATTCTTTAGAGTTTTTATTTAAGTGTGACACAATATACTCTGCACTAATGCAGCTCATAAATTTTGCTGCTGATTGGGTAGTCAAAATCTATTCATAATAAAAGAATTTCAAATATTCTCATTAACATTGCTGTTCAATGTATATATTTCAACCAATACAATCAGATGCAAACAGAGATTTTATATTTTCACGTTTAGACTTAAATGATAATAGATTTCCAACAGAAAATGGGAAATGCTCTTATTTTTTGTTCATTGTAATCCTTCAGTTCTATTCTCCTTTGTATACTGCAACATTACTTTTTTTTTATTTTACATTTATTCATTTTACAGGTTAACCATTTCTTTAGTACAAATGATCTTTCAAAATGAAATAGGTTTGACATCACTAACTTTCGGCATTTGATTTTACAAATTTGATAGTTTAGGTATATTATGCTTTAAAACTTGTATATTTTGAGATTCTTCAGAAGACCATTAAAATCTATTTTTACAATAAAATCCTTTTTCACTGCCACAAGATTCACATCAGATGATTCTGATCGATATGACTCTGTTACCTCATCACTGTCTTTAATAACATTTTCTACTCCTTCATCAGTCATTTCAATACCAGAAAAATCATTTCAAGTCTCTTCCAACATCAATCAGCCACTTTCCAAAATTTATATCACTTGCATGCATTTTTGATGGCCCAGGACATGACACCATAATAACAATTCAACAAACACTTTGCTTCATGAAATCTGAAGAGCAAATGAAAATAAGCACTCTGGAAAGAAAAGAAGTCTCCCAGCTAAACAAAAGATACTCGTCTAGACTAGAACTAGAAGCTGTTATAATCTACAATATTCAGGACATAATGATCGGGTTTAGGAATGGTCCATTTATATCTATTTCATTTGCTATCTAAATAACATCACTTTGCTAATTATGTCCCTTTTCTAAAGTCTCAATGTATTTGACAGTTACTCATTCATATAACTTAGCCCATTTTCCTTATTTTTATTGGAGGGAGAACTTCCATTTACTGTATAATTTTCAGCAATTTATTCCATTATTATCTAGCTTTTTATAGCAAAACCATTTAGTTTCCAATTTTTCTTTTATCCCACTCTTTCAACAAGATATCAGACAAAGGCATAGTCTGAATCGCCTTTCTTCCTTCACACTTAACACAGTCCTAAGCAATTTGTGAGAGTCGCAAAGCACTTTTTTCAATCAGTACTCAGAATGACACATATCAACATCATTTGACTGTATATCAATCTCATATGAAACAAAATATGTTTTAATACCTTCAAACAAATACTAAAGTAAATATATATACATGTTAATTTTATTTACAATAACAATAATAAATTCTTATTTAATAAGTAAATTAATATTTAGGAGTCTGTTTTGAATGCAGACTTAATTAAATACACAGGAAGCTTACAAGCAACTAAAAATGAAATTTTCTTGATAAATGAGATACTTTTATATCAGTTTTATGCATAATTCTATATGAAAATAGAGAACAGAATACTACAAACAGAAGTAATATTACAAATATGAAATAAGAATGAATTTTTATGCATTCACTGATCATAACATGAACCTTCCATTGAATTTAGTTTGAAATTCAAGAGAATAATAAAACCTAAGTTACACAGTTTTATAAAGTAATATTCTATATTTATAAAATAAAATATATATATTTACCCAGATCCATTAACAGGAAACCTTTCTTCAGTGTAGAGATTTTCACATCCCAGGCGATTCAGAAAATCTTTTAGAGCAACTAAAGCCTTAAAAAATAAATAAATAATTAATAATTAAGTTAAAATTGGTTCAATAATATTAAAATAATAACAATAATAAAGAAAATCCTTTCTCCTGCAATAGCTGTATTCATTCAATTTTGCTTTACTTAAATACGAAACAAATGAAAACAAAAGCTTTTAATTCTATAAATGTTACATTAAAAACACTGGAAAATCTTAAAATTACATCAGCAAATTTGTAATATTTAACAGTGCAAGCAGTACAGATATGCATTAAATCACAGTTTCTAAGGGAATTTTACCATATAAATATTATCATCACACTTATATCCACTAAACAGAACTTTGTTTACAACTAAACACACAATATATCTGTTAAATACTGAATGCAGCAGTCATAATTTTCAGATACTAATTAAAGACGAGTTAAGACATTTTGAACAGCATTTCTTTACCAATCATTGCTTCATGTCATCAAATATTGTCTTTAAGGTTGAACGATATCTATAACTTGATTTTAAACAATCCACTCCTCAAAAGTGATAAGATTAAAAGTATGAAGACCCAGATGATCATTCATACTCAAATTGATGCATTATTCCTCCATTCTGTCCAAAAATTGAATAATACTGTTTCATAAGAGATCAACAGTTGCTCTTGATTTTAATTCTAAAAAAACATAATATCTAAAAAGCATGCAAACAAAGGGGAAAAAAAACTACTCTGTTCACTACTATAAATTAAAAGGTAAGAAAATCTCAAATTAAACTGAACGGCATATAGTATCCAACTCTTGATGGAGAACATGGGAGATAGGGGAACATAAGCCTTATATAAAAAAACCTGATGTGTACACCACATGACTTTCTTGTATGGAATATTAAACTGTATGCATTTTGTGTTTCATTTAAACTTCTTGGATTGAATTAAATCTACTTCCTCGATAGTGCATAAACCACAATAGAAAAAATGCACTCTTTGTTCACTATATTTGTTTAACATAGTGACACTCTAGCACTAGGTCCACTTAACAGTGTTAACATTTCATTCATTTATAACTCAGAATCCACAAAAATTAGGTATATCATCTGAAGAATTATTTAATCGTTGCCACGTCCTATTTAAATACTTTAATAAATCTAAAATGATGCACAAAAATTTTTAAAAAAAGAGGGGGGAAATGAAACAGTTCTTCACAGACGATTCAATATTTCTCATTCAATTAATTCAGTTCTCACTTGGCAACAAAACAAAAATACATAAAAACTCAAAATATCTATATTAAAAATTACAAAGTAAATCTTAAACACAAATTTCCTAGGATAAATTCCAGAACTGATTAAGCATGATTTAATTCACAATAATAAAAGAAGGCATTATCTTTGTTATGTGAAGCTTAGTTTCTCTAGATTGGTAACAAATCCACTATTCTGCTAAGTTTCAAATGTAAACAAATATGGTTGCTATGGCCAAAAAAATTAGGCTTAGCTGCACTCAAACGACTTTTAAATTGTTGATAATTCTACAACTATAACATGCAGGTCAACTAAAGGCATAAAAACCTTAGGAAGCTAAGAAAAACATAATTCAGTCATTTTTAAAGAAAAAAATGCACAATTTACAAACATATAAGAATAAAGAAACTTAACTCATTGAGCCAAGTAACAGAACAGATATATATATATATATACTTTTGGTGCGACTGATTGCAACCAACATAGGTGGTGCACATCTACATGTTATAGCAGTCCTATATACAAAATTTCAACGTTCTGAGGCTACTCATTTTTGAGTTATGCGAGATACATACGTACACACAGACACCACGAAAAAAATCTCTTCAAAATCCATTTTAAATCAGTTTCATAATTTTTTGGAGGAAAAGGAGTCCTCTATTCAGTCCTTATGTACAGATGTCATGCAAAAACATCGTTAAATTGCATTTGATAACGGTCAAAATGGAGATTTTCATTGAAATATGATAAAACAAAATTTTTCATGATTACAATACTACTTCATACAAGGAAATAAAAAGAATTAATTCCAGCTTAGCAGGCAATGCAAAACCTTTCCATAGCAAAAGATTATATGAGTTTTTCATGAAAAATTCCACATCTAACCTTGAAATTATAATTCACAGCATTATTGAAAAGATAGACTTTAATCAAAAAGCAAAGATTTCATAGCTACTTAATTCACAGATTTAGAAAATTGCAGCAATGAGAGAAAGAAAAAAATGAACCCGCAAAATGCCTAAACATTCAATACATTTTATTAGCCCCTAAATAAATTTTGAAACTGCAAGACAGTTTTTTTTTTTTCTTTGAGAAAGGTAACAAGGGGAAAGTGAGATTCTGACCATTTAAAAACAGAATGTACACCTGCGACATTTTCTATGTTTGTAAAAAAAAAAAAAAATTAACAACAACTTGCATTGTATTGGCTTGACAAGAAAGTAATTTCAGTTTGCATAAATAGATAGCATAATGTTCGTTTTGTTATTCTTCTATCAATCTTATAATTTTTTTCTTTGTTCCCTTTCAGATTTGGCAGCTGATGCTTTTAGGCTGCTGCAGAAACAAATGCTGTGCATTTGTGTTTGCAGCTGCTAGTTTACACTCAATTTTCTCATGGGGTGCAAAAATAAACATTTTCAACATATTTTATGTTTTTATAAGACTAACCTCCTGAAGTTTATAATGATAAAATTTAAGGCATATTTGAAGCAAATCATCACATAATGAGTATTAATTAAGAAGCTTGATATTTGGGTTCCACACGATTTAAAAGAAATTCACTTATGAAATAACCAAAATTGGAGATACGATTTCCAACGTAATTCCATCGACCCTTTTTTTAATCAAATTATCCCTGCTGATGAAAAATGGATCATCTACAATAACATTAATTGAAAAAGATCATGGCCAAGCATGAAGAATCAGCACAAATCATATTGAAAGCTAAATTGTATCAGAAAAAGATCACACTGCCAATTAATTGGGATTACACAGGTGCTGCATATTTTGAGCTGCTTCCAAGCAAGCATATGATCAACTTAGAGGTCCTGCCAAAGAAATTGGAGAAAGCAATCAAAGAAAAAAGGCTAGAACTGGCAAATCACAAAGGAATCATGTTCCACCACGAAAATCCAAGGCCTCACACATCTTTAGGAACACTATGAAACTATTGCAGCTTGGTTGGGAAAAGATGTCACAACCCTCATATAACCCTGACCTTGCACATTGAGTTATAATTTATTTTGGAGTTTACGAAACTTCTTACATGGTAAAAATTTCAGTGATAACAATGACCTCAAAGCGCACTTGGTTGAGTTTTTGCTGATAAAGATGAAGAATCATGTAGTTACCAGAAAGATGGCAAAAGGTCATTGAACAAAAAAGAAAATATATGACATTAAAATTCATTTTTTACAGAAAAAAATTGAGATATTACACACTAAAAAACAGAAATTGCTTCATTGCCAACCCAATAAATAATACGAACATTTAAGCCATAACTTGCATTTACAACAGAAAAATTGTAGATGTGTAATTTTTGAACACTTTTGACACCAGATTTCATTCTTTCCTAAATAAGTTTCTTATATTCAACACCGGTACCTTTCAACAAAAAGTTTAGAAAGCAAAATAATATTATATAAAATACCTCTGCATCAACAAGACCTCCAACTACTGCAGCAATATCATTGGGTGCAACTGATCTAATCTGCAATAAAATTTAATTTTATGTTAGAAATGAGTCAGAGAAAAGGCATAAGTCAAACTTGTATTATAATAATTGAAACATATACATAATACCTTTATACTCAAGAGAATGACATTGTCACTTTATTCATATAGTAAGATAAAAATTTTAATTTTACATTCCTTAATCTCTTTTTTTAATTCAAAAATTCTTTCTTTTCTGTTTCATCTAATTTTGTTGCATAGCTTCCACTGTTTGATTTTAACTAAAATTTGACAGATAACCAATCATCAGTTGACAACATCTTTGAGAAAATGCTCAAGTAAACTGAAATAATTCCGTGGCACATTACCCTTAATATTCTGCCTTTTTCATTATGAGAAATATGTGGAAAATATTGCTAGTATCTTACATTCAATCCCATATAGGCTAATATCATTAATAGCCAATAAAATAATTGTGCAACAACACCCTCTATTGATAAAATTTTAAAAAATTACATTCACTTGCAAAATTTCAAATTGAATTACATTCACTTCTCTTTCTAGATTTCATCAAATTATGAGGTGTTATCTTTGTGACAGAAAGCCACAATGCTTCCTTCCTTGTCTGACACTGTCTACAAAACTCACTGATTGATAAGCACTTCTACGGTTAATGTTTAGCCTACTACATAGGCTATTTAATTAAAATAATACACCAAGAAACAAGATTTATAAGTAACTTCAATGTTTGAAGATTTTTGATAATCATGAAATAACTCAAACAGATGGAAATTCAAATGAGAGAGAGACATACCATTGTTAGTAACAATAAGTTTAAACAATAAGTTTAAAATTAGGTAAAAAAGCATCCTTAGTTTGACAGAGATTTTGAGAAGTCGTTATTGATTTCAATATGCACTTTTTAAACTTATAAAGAAAAAGGGCATTTTCCCTTGTGTGCGTGCATAATTCTAGAAGCAATTCATTGCAAATCCCTAATGTAAATAAACAGCAATTAATTATCAATTTATAATAATGCAAGCATAAATATGAAAAATGCACGCTTAATAAATGGAGAGGATATTAAGGATAAAAGGATTCCAATCATTATTTTGTTTATGATTTAATATTTAATATATTAATAAATATGTTGCTCCAATTTAAGCTTAGTTGCTCAAGAATGTTAATAGTTCAAAAGAAAATAACTAAAATATATAAGTAAATATAAATTTCACTATAATTTATAAGATGATGAACTGAATAGTAAAATAATCATGTTCACTACATCAGCCACTAAAAATTTCACAGTAATTGTACATTTGTAATTAATATAATAGGCACTAGCATCTTGCATTCGTTCAGTTAAGAGCAAAAATTATCTGTGCCTTTAGAAAATGGACCTATGTGTGACCACTTTTGAAATCAACATTTCATTCTAAATCTATACCAATCTAGAATTGCTTATTTTACCTCATTTAAAATTCTACAGTGGCAAGTTTCACTCTTGCAATTACAAAGGATTTTTTTAGCTTAGAAAGAAACAGATGAGTAAAACTGTGTGACTAAGTCTTTAAAAATATGTCTCTAAAATGTATGGGTATAATCAACATATCTTTTATAATACTAACAGTTTTGGAATGTTTTCAACTATCCCAAAATATTTTCCATAAACTGAAAAGTGTAGCATATAAAAGTCTAAATAATATTTGTAGTTCATCAAGATCAAAATTTTATTTGAAGGTAATAATATTAAGGTTTATAGATAAAACAAGATGGTTATTATATACTATATCATACAGTTATATATGGTTATTATAAACTATTATACAGTTAGATCAAAGCTATTTACCTGCTTTGCCACTTTCATAAGTGCTTCTTCCCAATCACAAGGACCAAGAGAATCTGACTCAGATTTGCACATTGGAGTTATAAGCCTCTGAGACTTCAGACCATCATAAGCAAACCTAGTTTTATCAGAAATCCATTCCTCATTTATGTCCTACAAATAAGTATCCATTATTTTTTATGTAAAATTATTAGCATTTATATTCTCAAATATCTTTCTCTTAGAATCCTAAAAATGTCTTTGGCTACCCTCCCCCCCCAAAAAAAAAGGCTTTCATTTTTCTAAAAGCACAGAAGAGAACTAACTCTTCATATTGAATGGGATGATCACAAATATTTGTATGACAAATCTCTGCAATTTGTTATACCGCCCTGCGATACATTAAGCTCTATTATTTATTTATTTACTTATTTTTAATATGGAGATCATTTTTAATGATCCTGAAGTTACAAAAAATAGGACGCAAAAGAAAACAAAAAACAAAAATTACTATAAAAAAATGTTAAATGATCTGGTTACAGCTTTAAATGTTTTTTGCATTTGAAGGATTAAATGCAACAACAATTATATTAAATTTCTTTCCTTTATTTAAATTTAGAATGAAGTAATCATCATTACATAAAAATTACTCATCATTACAAAGGTACTTCTCATCAGTGTTTGTGCATTAAATGCGTGTATATTTAGTATTTAATCAATACATAAAATGTTTGCGCAAAATAGCATTTATTTATCATTTTAGAAAACAGGCAGTGTCATTTAAATGCAGGCTTCCTAAAAATTTAAACTGCCTTTCTTCTCTCAGATACTACTAATTTTCAATGATATAAATATATTCTAATAAGTTCTTCAAAATACAGAGTGAAACAATCTGATGTGGCAATGTGTGTGTATTAAGAATAAATAAGAAATCTACAATGAAAATTAGATGAATAATCAAAATAATTTAAACTATATTCTAATTACAATCAAATGAAAATTAAAAATTAAGAAAGAAAAAGAAATCATGATTGAATTCATATATAATAAAGAACATTTTAATAGCTATGCTACTACTATTCTAATAAGATTAAATGTAACTACAGCAATCAATGCACAAAAGAAGATAAAAAATCTACCAATATCTTAAATCTACACAGCTTTCAGACATAAGTAATCAAATTCAATTAATAAAACTACAAAACCAAATAATTTTCCAATTAAAAACTTCTGTTTCCAAATCTGTTTTAATAAATAGTACATAGCATAACTTATGATTATATTAAATTTTTACTTAAACAGTAATAGTGACAGTTTTTTTTTTTAAATTTATGATCCAATGAAGGTTAATAGTAAAGAACTAGCACTTTATTTTAAAAAAAGCGAAAAATGAATCTGCGCTTTAAGAAGACAACATTGTGGATTAGATGACAAATTTGGATGAACTTAAATGATGAAAAAAAAAAATCCTTGATATGTCTTAAATCACTCTAGAAGCTTCTCATCATGATAATAATGAAGAAAAAAATTAAAAAGATGCAATTTAATAAATGATGCAGATTTGGTTTTAGGAGAAAACTATTTAAAATTTAACTTCATTTTATATAGCATATCTATATAGTATATCTTTTATATGTATATCTTTATTTATATGCAATTATAAATACTAAAGTTAAATAATATACTTTTCCCATTATGAAATATTTAAATTTTGCCATGCACAAAGAAATAAACACATAAAAATCAAGATGACTTTAGAAACAAACATTTTATAGGCGAACTTACTAATTTTTTCCACAATAGAAAACATACCAACATGAAAATAAAAGCCTAAGTTACAACCAACATGTGTCTATAAACTATCAAAATGTAAAATTTTGGCAGCGTAATCTAAAGTAAAGACACAATAAATTAAAGTAAGTAAAGATGCAATAAATTACTTCGTTTAATCGAGGTAGAATGCGAAGAACTTCTCCTGTACGTGTACTAACAATAATGTTAGAACCTAAAGCATCAAGCACATCAATGGATTCTGTTTTCCTATTTAAAAAAACAGGGGGGGGGATTATCACATAAATGATTAGAAAATAGTTTTACATTCACAGCATGGAAAAATACAAATATTTACTACAAATATTTAAACTATACATAAATACGTCAATCCTTATTGGCTCCACAATTATTGAGATATTACGTTTTACACCAATTTTAGATTTTATATACTCTTTAAAAAAAGAAAGAAAGAAATGAATTACAACATAATACAAACTAAATTAAAACCATAATACCTGCACAAATTTTTAAAACCTCAAATTTTGGCTAAAAATATAAAGATGGTTAAATTTAAAGACACAAACTTTAAAGTTTAATCTTATCAGTTTCAATGACGTTTATGTTACAAATCTTAAATTATACATATTAAGAGCCTAATTATATGAATTGTAAAACACAAAATAAGAGGCTTTATCACAAAAAGTAAATCTTACCTCGTTTCCCAGGGCCTTGCAGTAAATGAATATGGTTTAGAAGTTAAAGCACCAACAGGACACAAATCAATAATATTCCCTGAGAGTTCTGAAGCTAGCACTTTCTCTACATATGTTCCAACTTGCATGTCACTACCTCTCCCTGTTGTACCTAAATCATCTACACCTGCTACTTCACTTGCAAAGCGTATACAACGAGTACAATGAATACATCTGGTCATAATAGTTTTTACCAAAGGTCCAATATTTTTGTCTTCAACAGCTCTATTAAAAACAAAAATTATACACAAATAATGAAAATGCTTTAAAAAAATATCAAAATAAATTATAAAAATAATTTATTTAGAAATTTTTAGTACCGCTTTCCTGAAAAATATATATCTTGAAATCTGCTTCGATCACTTCCAAAAGCCATTGATTCATCCTAAAATTGAAAAAGGTTATAATCTCGGATATTCCAGGCAGAATTCGATGTTACTAACATACAAGAAAAGAAAATGCTTAAAAATGATTTAGTTATTATTTTCTTATTTAAAAAGCCTAACAATTCAAAAGAAAAAATTATTTTCCCAAATATGCAAATTATTAACTCAGTCAAATAACTAACATTATAATCAACTCCAAAAGAATTCACTGATTTCTACATAATCAAAATAGCACACAATTCATTGAGTTATTTGAAAACTGGCTTAAACTACAGAAGAACTGGTCTCCCCAGGTAACGGAAGAAAACTAATTTTGTTGATAACTTTGTCGATTTCTTAATTTGATTTTTAACAATGACGGAATTAAAAAGCTTATTTTTTAATTCATCAACTAAAGCAGCATATTTTTAAAAAGTGCAACAAATTGTACTGGCATTATAAGGTTTATGTTAATTAAGCAGCTATTATAATTTGAGCCTTTACTATCACTTTCCATAGTCCTCAACAAAATTCAAATTAGTTGCCTGAGCATTTAAGTTGAGGGTTTTGATTATTCAATAGTTATGAGCTTTTAAGAGCTTCATTTGCAAGGTATGTCATGTCGCAAGTTCTGCCATAGATTATTCCAGCTTTAGCCATTTTTGCTAGTTAATCTGAATTTCATTTACATTACTTTATATACACACCAGCTGTGGAGTTTTGTTTTGTAGCAAAAGTGGCGGTTTCTGTTCAATTTAAATAAAAAAATATTTAATAAATTGAAACCTAATTTAATAAAAAAAATTTAATTTTATAAGATTTTGTCATCTTAATTCAGATTAGAGCAATAATTCGCTAGTCAAGGGTCTGAAAGACATTAAGCTTCTACACAAGTAAAACCTTACAACATCCTTTAAAAACACTTTTAAATATCATATTTTTTACAGCTGTACAGTATTTGAATTAGACTATTAAGATCTTTTCAGTATGGTCTATACTATCATAACAGAGTTTGTTTTACATTTTTTAAAATAAATTTAGTAGCTATTCATCTTATTGGTGTAAAATCTGATCAAAAACTACAGAAATGATGAAGTAAAGTAACATTTCGCTTTCATGACAATTTTTGCTCAGCATCTGACATAAAATCAGCAACAACTTTTTTGCAGCAATGTGGCCTAACAATTGCTCAACCATTCAAGAAAGGCTGGCCTTGCCTTTTATCTTAAAAAGAATTTTCCTCATAGGTTATTTTTGTATATAAAAAGTCAGATGTATTTATCTGCATTTTTTTAGTTAGGCATTAAGCATTTTATAATACTTTATAATAGTGGAATTAGTTTTTATAATACTGGAATTAGTGTCTTAATTAATTAAAGACACTAATTCTAGAATTGCTTTATGTCAAAAATAATTTTATTTTAATCAGATATTTTTTCCTACATAGCTATTATATTCTTATCATGTAATAAATGTAATTAGTGAACATGAATTTGTTGTCATATCCAAGTCTGTTGTAGATGTTTGATGCACATTATTTTAATCCTCATAAGAGCAGAAATTTCTACTAGGATAAAAGTTGCATAAATCAAAATATAAGATATATTTCTGCATATCTCTAGGTTAACAAATCAGTAGAAGAAACTGAAATATTATAATTTTCAGGGTTCATACACATTTCTGCATACAGAAATTAAGTACTTTTAAGGACCATTAATGAAAAAAATTAAGGACCTATGAGCAAATAAGAACTGAATAAATTCAATTAAAAGTGTTATGTATGCCTGAACTTCACTTTTGTAAAACCATCCTAAAAATAAAATAGATCTGTAAGATGCACTATTATTAAACATAACTTAATTAACATGATTATTAATACATTTAATAATAAAATAATACATTTAATAATAATTTGAGAATAAACTTTATGAAATTTATCAAGTAACACTAAATGTATTCAATTATAATAGCTGGACATATATGAAAGAAGATAAGTGACATTTTATTTACGTTTTACTAACAGTTAGCTTTATGTTGATTTTTTTTAATGTCTCATTTTGTCACATACTTGCTGAGTCTAGAGGTTTAGTAAAAATCAAGTAGATTTTATGTCAAGTGGCACAGGTTAAAATGAGAAATAAAAACATAATCATCATGATTCATAACAAAAGACTGGCTGTTGTCACCACTGCTGCTTGCCTACAGAGAGACCTGCTGACCAGAACAAAACTGAAAGGTCTGATGTAAGAACAGTTGGCAAGTTTTGAAAGTTAACTGGGCTCTGTCCGATGCAGTGAGTGTCGTAGCTTCGTGTAGAATTCCAGGAGTTGTAATCCAGTTAATATACTTTAAGGTTCCAAGAACCCACTAAAGCATCAGAGGTGATAAGTTGTTTTGTATTATTTTAACTCTCACTAGATGCAAGAATACGTTTTACATGAATTTTTACATTTTTGTGTTTTATCCTGTTATCACGGTAAGGATTAATGAAAGGCAATAACTTGCTTCCACATGCAGAGATTTTTTTTAAGGATAAGTACTTAGTTATAAATAATTAACTTAGGTAGTTAGATAACCATAGTCATTATTGTTTTACATGGACACTATTAAATTTTATTCATTTTTTAACAATATTTGTTAGAAAAAGCCCTATTAAAATCCCAATCTAATAAAATTTCACAGTTTAAAATACATGTAATTTATGACATTGAATCTTAAATGATATTAGGATAATTACACATTAAAAGCTAAAAACATTTATGTTTCGTAGCAACAACACTCAACAAAATATTAATGGATTTTTTTAATTTGAAGCCTTCCCAGACATTTTGGTTAATTTACATTGATTTCCTTCTCTTCAAGCCTGTTTTCTAACAATTAGAAATTTGTTCAATATGCAAAACTATGCTCTCACTAGTTTCTGTATGCTTTATCACCTAACTTATGAACCTCTTTACAATGTATCTATGAGGGTTTACTTGATCTGGTAAAAGTTAAATAATCCCAACTCCCCACCCAACACACATGAAGCAAATTATATCTATGTCTGAAAGTAACTACAAAGTCAGACAATGGTTTAAATAAGCCTCTTATTTAAAAAGAATATAGAATATAAACGATTGTTCTTATGCTAACAAAATCAATTACAGCTCATGGTGATGTAATTAAACAAGAGTCAAATTCAAACTAAAAATGTGGACTGTGGTCAAAAACCATACAATTTAATTTTAATTTAAGCTGGCTCAGTAATTCTATCATCATAGCAAATTCAAATGTCAGAAGCAATAATGCTAAGACAAATAATTGCAAATTATCAGACCTGGCAGGAACTAATGCAGCAAGCAAGTGGAGGCCAGAAATGCACTGTCTTACACTCCAAAAACCTAACTTTAAAAACTGTTTAAGTGATTTGCATTCTGGTGAGAAAATAGAAATGGGAAATTATAGTAAAAGCTGAAAGTATAAACAACTCGGTAATTTACATAATAATAACTGTACATATCTCTGAAGAATAATTTACTTACTTTTATGTATTCAGTTTCTTTCTTCAAAATGTTTCCTTTTCATTTTAGAATTTTTGGATTTAATTAAAGATTTCTGTTATTCTAAAAACTAAATGCATTTAGAATGTACAGAAAAATCTGCTAATTTTATTTCTTTAGTAATAACATTCTGAAAAAATATGAAATATATATACGGTAAGCTGGTGTGGCAGAATTTTTAGAAATTAGACACACCGAGCAACAAAATTTAGAAATAGGAAAACTTAGAATTTAGAGCAGATCAAGTGGGAAAGCATGATCAAGAGCATTGTAAGCAGATCAAGTGGGAAATGCATGATACATATTAAGACATATCAGATGAATCTTTTAAACTGCCAGTTTTCAATTTCTTTATTAATAAAAATATTCCTTTCTATAATAACTGTCCATGTGATAAGATTCGAAGCATTTTTGATATTTTCCATGCTTGTGTCTAGTGAAAAGTAGAGAAAATAAAGGGAAGATAAACATGTGAAGAAAACGATTTCTAGTATCAGAAGTAATACATTCAAACATTGTGTTTTCATTGTTCTTCCAGACATTCTCCAAAAAGTAAGAAATTCAGCACAAACTTTCTGTAAAATACGTCGATTATGAGTCAATACCATGGAGACATTTTTCTGGAATCTTCTAGAATCATTGGTCTATAAATCTTCCCTTCAAACCTTCTAAACTTTTCAAGCTGCAATGTCTAAAACCCTAAAGGAAAATTACCCCTACAAATTTTGTAACAGTGAAAAGCCAGAAATCTAAAAAAAAAAAAAAAAAAAAAAAAAAGAGAGAGAGAGAGAGAAAAGGTTAAATTATTTTTTTAGAGAAAACTGACGCATATTCCGAGAATTCTGAATATTCTGAGACAATTACACGAGGAAAACTCTTACAATGAAAAAATTAATTACATAGCTATTTTGCTTTTGCTAAGAACTGTTTTGTAAATTGTCCTTTATAGAATTATATCTTGATTATTTTTCAGATTCAAAATATTGTATAATAAGTGGCCAAAATGGAATTTTATAATATGACAGCAAAAAATAAAAATGTTTTATTTTAATGTTATTTTTTTTAAATAATTTCAATATATTACCATTATTTTAATGATGTTAGAATGTTTTAAAAAAATCGTCAAAAAAATTCCCAGATTTCGGAATTTAAAATTTTCTACAGGAACTGACATTAAAACCGCCAAATGTTGATAGATTGCCAAATTTAGAACTGTTTAATAAAAGAATTCATATCCCCAAACGTGAAAAGTTGTTTAAGAGCTCTTCATTAGAAAAGTGAAATAATTTTGAAATACTTAAGTTTCATTGACTTCTCAAAACTCGAGTATCTCACCATTTTTATATTAGAAATAGGAACAAATTATACCCCATGAACCCATTTAAAAGATAACCATATTTGTCAATGAATGACCAAAAATATTCCTCCATAATGCTAATTCACACTCAAAATGGCAGTCATAGAAACAGACAGAAATTTCAGATGATTAAAATAAAGGACCTTCTGCTGATTTTGGCCAAAATTAAGGCCTTTTAAGGGCCAAAAATCGATTCCAAAAAACCTAAGGACTAATAAGAACTCTTAAGGACCATACAAACCTTGATTTTAAACATTCAATAAACAAAATAAGTAAAAATAACCAAAATAAATTCAGTAA
>KK122101.1:204926-276210 GCA_000611955.2 Stegodyphus mimosarum | reverse complement strand
CATAAGTACTAAATACAAAATAATTTTATCTAATATAAATCTATTTTGCAACTTTTTAAAAGATTTTTAACAATAATTTTAAGATAAATTTAAACAATTTTAACAATCTCTTTTAAGATTTATTTATAATATATTTTCAAATACTTCAAAGTAAATGCATTTAAACTTATAAACTGAGGATTTTTACACGATTTAAGAAAACATATATGAGCCAGAGGGAAGGAAATAAAGGTGATACATACTTGTAAATCACATTCACCACCTTGATCACAAATTGGACAATCTAATGGATGATTTATCAACAAGAACTCCATCACACCCTCTCTAATTAAAAATTAAAATAATCTTAAAATTTCAGAACAACAATAAAAAAATTATGTAACAAATTCAACAGTAAAAATAAGGCATTAAATTTACAGTAGTACCTCCTGTAAGGGACATCTTTTTAAGGGTCAATTCTGCTGGTTCTGGCCATTTGAATACAGACCTTAATGTAATTAACTCTTAAGGGGTATTTGAAAAAATTAAAAAAAAAAAAAGCTTTAAAAACAAAATAGAAAAATAAACAAAAATGGAAATACACCTTGTTAGTAATCTTTTGAGGTTTCAAAGGTAAGTTTGTAGCTTGTGAAAGTCTTGTAACAAAGGAATAATAAAATGAAAAGTTAGTCCCTATTTTTTTTAAATTGCTTTCCAGTGGAGTTAAGTGGAAGAGTTTCTCAGTTGGAAAGGCTTTCCAATTGGGAAAAAGCAAGTTGTGATGCGATCAAAAGGACATTTGACATTCTTAGAATTTAAAATCTAGCTATTCTTGCTACAGTTCCCTGTAGGAAAAAAAATAACTTTATCATTAGTGCATCACCACCTGTTAAATTTTATGTGAGTGATGATGTCCTTGCATTTCGTTTATTTTTTAGTTGTCAAGCAATTCCTCATCATAAACAGTTATTCGGGCCATACAATATTTCATAATAGTCAATCAGTTTCAATGGAGGTTGGATCATAAGTCCAAGCCCTTCTATGCTAACTCTACTTCTACTCATGAGAGGAAAGCGAACAGTGTTAACAAGTTGTATGGCAATCCAAGACAGGGACTAATGGGAAAGAAAAGGTGGTGAGATGACTGCATCACCCTCCAAGGCAAAGGAATCTCACAATGCAGATAGACTGAAAACTTCCATCATTCTGTTCTTGCTAGGACTGGGGAGTAAAAGAAGTGTAGTTTTGAACTTCTGAGTTATTGTTGCATGCACTATCTCAGCATGGCTTTAAAGAAGGAAAAATTAACATTATAACGAAAAGTTGACATAATTCCTGTAATAAAAACTGAAAAGCTTAATTTGTAAGATTTAGAACAGAAATTTGGAATAAGTAAGAAGCAAGTAAGTCATGCGCTAAAGGATAGAGAAGAAATAAAAATGTTGTGCATTATTAGTTCAAATGAACATTCCAAAACCGTAACATTTAGAATAACTGAAACATGTGCAATAACTATAATAGCATTCAATTAGTTTGGGCTGTAGGAGCAAACAATATTCCTGTAAGTGGAGTATTATTCAGTGGCATAGTGAGGGTGGGCGAAAGAATCTATCATGCCTCAAGCACCGCTCACAGAGGGATGCCAAATGGACCCCAAGACAAATAAGACTTTTTCGAGAAATTTCAATTTTTATTTTGATCTATTTCTAGGAAATATATTTTAAATGAATAATTATTGTAATATAATTAATTATTTCCTTTCTTGATCTGCCTGATAAAATATGTCATAAATGATTTGCTTGCAGTAAATCAATCAAATATTTTCGTATACAAAACATTCTTTAGGAACACTTAAATTTTTCTTCAATAGTGATACATATTTTTTAAACAAAATGCATGTACAACTCATGCTTGTTATTTTAAAATGATAACAAACAATACACTACAGACGCATATTATAAGCCCTTTGACCTTAAACTATTACTAATTCAAATATATACAAAATATAACAATAGATATCTTTGATAAGCATTTTACTTTTTAACATCTACTACATAATTCTATTATTCAATGAACAGTGTATGAGTGAAATTATAAGCAGTGTTCAATAAAATAATTAAACAGTTTGACAATATTTAAATTTTATTACTACACTGTTTGCAATTTGCAGTAAAGTAAGTGAGACTGTAAGATGTCACTTCATAGTAAAAAAGAAATTGAACCTAAAACTCCATTAGAGCTTCTTACCCTCATAATCTCGTATGGAGATGTTTGTCACACTTCAAATACTCCTTACTATTTCAATATCGATTGCCAGCTAATGTTCGTTCAGCAAATTAAAATTAATTTTGACATATATACAATCAATGATGGGACAAGAATGCCTAAAAGACCTAGCATTTTTAAGTGTGAAAAGAGAAAAATTTGAAATAATTGACTTTAATGAAGTAATTGATAAATCTGCTTCATCAAAAGAAAAAAAAAGTAAATATGATTAATAATTGCATTAACATATTATATTATTATTATTTTATTAAATATATTTTTTTTCTTTTTTTTTTTACATCTACTATATATTAACTTTTTTTCCATTCTTTAAAAACTGTTTGTTTTTTAAAAAATTATATATATATATACATATATTATATACATTCTAGATGACTGCATGTCCGATTTTTTTCACTGACACAGACACATTTCCGAATTCAGTCCTAGTCACTTTTAACTACACCTTTTGCCTCAAATTTAAAGCCTAACCTCAGCCTGTGTCCCTATTTATCAAAAAAAAAAAAAAACAGCATAGTATTTTGTAGAAGCATATTTAGGTAGTGAGTATGTGCAATATATTATAGAGTACTACAAAGTCCAAATCTGGATGTCCAATATCCGGAATGATCTGAAATCCAGACCTTAGCCACCAACAGAAAATTTTTTTATGATTTTCTTTTTAATGCTTTACGCATGAACATTTGATTTTTTTATTCCTGTAGGCAAACATAAGAAAAATCATGATTCTTAATTTCACTTCAACACTAAATAAAATATCTCATCATTGAAGAAACAATCATTAGCCTAAATTTCTGTGTTCAATAATTTGGCTCGTAGTATGCATATCTACTTGAAATACATCTCAAACTGAAACATTCCATATAGAAACACCATTGATTTTACAACTACTAATATTTTATATTCCTGATGCCAACCTGGAGAATCATTAATTATCATATTTTGCTTTCATCACTGTATGTTTATCAAACGTGACAACTTCAGTAATGACTCATGCAGCAAACAGTTTATAAGTCTAAACAGTTTATATATATATATATATATATATATTAGTAATTAAATAATAGAGTATGGAAATCTTTTATGTTGACATTACACTTGGCAATGATTACAGATTTAAGTTAAATGCGCTAAGGAATATTGATGAGGAAAAATTAAACAAAAATTTCTTTCCATATGTTAAAAATAGATTTTGCTAATGATATCATAGGCAAAAAGATTACATTTAGTGTTATTTGAATTAAGAATAACTGATTTTTTATTCACATAAACCCAGAACTGGAGCCAGAGCTCGTATGGCTGTATCGGGTGGCAGAATTTAGAAAAGACATTTTATTTGGAATTCTGAGAAGCACCAAATAACAAAATTAAGGGATGATAATGTTTTTAGAATTTAGAAAAGCACTGGGACCCAAAATTAAGGGGCGGCAAATATTTAGAAGGGAGGTACTTCGTAGCAGAATTTAGGACACGCAGAGATATCTAGTGCCGGCCCTCAGCAAGCATAAGTATACACGGGAATTTATTTATTCAGGACTCAGATAAGCCTTGAGTATGTGCAAGAATTAGATGTAAGTAAAATAAATAAATTAATCAATACAATTCAGTCTTAATTGTTCCAGTGTGAGATAGAAACAAAACAAAATTTAACAGAACATTTTGTCTTTTGTAACCAATCCCATGCTACACAGCCAATAATGTATAGCGGACACTGTTAAGCTAGGCTAAAATTATACTTTACTGATTCCAAAGAATTTTAGTTAATATAAAAAAATGTGCTGCTCCTTAACTTTCTGATTTGAACCAGCTTATTATTTTTTGCAGGCTGTTATAATTACAGCAATTTTATGAAAACAAAAATTTGAACTTTCAATTATGTCGAAAAGAGTTTCTAATTCTGGAACTGCAGCAGGATCTACAAAGCAAAAGCATGTTTCGATGTCCATTAAACAAAAAGTGGAATTGCTGAAAAAAATGGATAAATGTATATCCACCTCAAAATTATCCGAGGAGTATGGCATTGGAAAATTAACTGTATATGACATAACAGAAAAATTATGCTAAAAGTGATGATCATGACGAAATGATGATTGAATGGTCAGACAGAGACCCAGAGAGGGCACGCATTGACGGGTCCAATGCTAATGGTTCAAGCCAAAATATTTCATGAAGAAATAAACTTAAAAAGAGTGTACATATTCAACAGACTGGTTAACCAAATTTTAAAATCGACACAGCATAATGCAATTAGAAATTTAAAGCAAAAAAGCTTCATCTGATACTGAAGCTGCTAAACAACTTGCAGAAGAAATCATTGAACTCATTAACAGTGAAACGTTATCTCCAGGACAAATTTACAATGCTGATGAAACTGGTCTTTTCTGGCAATATGTACCATGAAATACTTTGGCAATCTCTACAAAAAAAGCTCCAACTGGTGTCAAAGATTCCAAAGCTAGACTAAAAATTTTAGTATGTGGAAATGCTGCAGGAACGCACAGTGTAAACTTTTAATAATCGGAAAAAATACACGAACTCAAGCATTTAAAGCAGTAAAGATTTTTCCATATATATCATGCAAATAAAAGAGCACGGATGACATAAGTGCTAACGTATGATTGGTTTGAAAATCGTTTATACCCAAGGCTCAGCAAAATTTGAATTCTGTTATTTTACCTGATGATACAAAAATTGTCCAGATTGTAGATAATTGTTCAGCTCATATTTCACTTCATTCAGTTTTCATTCAGTTTTAATGAAAGATAATGTATCCATGTTATTCTTTCCTCCAAACTATACGTCCATCATCCAGCCTATGGCTATCAGAAAAGTGTGTGTGCTGGAATGCAAATATAGAGTAGCATTTATAAAATCCCTGTTAATTTTCCTGAATAGTGGCAAGACTATTCAAGAATTTTGAAATATTTTAGCATAAAATCTGCTGTGTGGAGTATTGCAAGATTGTGGGAGGATGTGCCTTCAGATACTTTAAAAAATGCTTGGCATAATTTATGACCAGCTACCATATTTCATGGTGAAGATGATGAAGATGACAGCCACAAATTTTAAGGCTTTTAGATATCGCAAACCAAAGGTGAAATTTTCCAATTAACGGATTTTGTAAAGAAACGTGGAGAAACGATATTAAATGAAGATGATATAACAGAAGATTTTCATTGCTATGACAATGCTTCAATCATCAATTAAGTAACGGACGGCAAAATCTGTAGTAATCTGTAGTAGACACAGAAAATACTACTACCAACAGTGAAAAAAGTGACACAGATGTTACTGGAAATGAAAAAATTTCGATTGACAAGTTAGTCGGAATTCTCGACACAGCAATTACAGGACTTGAACAATGGAACTTTGTAATTGAACAAGAAATTCTGTCTGCCTATAAACTGAAGAAATGTATTAGCACAGAAAACGAAGCAAGTTAAACAATTTACATTCAAAGAAATGTTTAATAAAGTAAGCAAATAAATATACAGCTTTTTTTCTGTAAATTTTGATACTGTTTAGAGCACAGGTTCTCCAAATCATTTGGTCCTTAAGAGTACATTCTAGAATATCTGTTGGACAGCGGGCATCATTTACTTCTTCAAAGCAAATTTATAGTTGACAGACATGCGCATAAGAAAAGAGATTGGTCGCATTTCGCTTTGTGCCAGTATCTGTGTTGCATGCAATTTTTATTTCATTAAAAATGAGAAAACTTTCACAAGAATTTTATTGAAAATTAAAATATTTTTATTGTGATCACGCAGCAGCAGGCACACGTTAACGATCGGTGGACGCCATGGTGCCCACTGGCATTGGTTTGAAACCCCTGCTTTAGACCATTTTTTAAATTGATAATCTAATATCCAGAAAAATCCCAAATCCGGAATTGCTAAACTCCCCACGAGTCTGGATCTTGTACTGTATTTTAAAGTTGGTTCTGTATTTTTTTTTATTATTTCTATTATATTCTTATTACGAGTATATTCTATATATTATATTACAATATGTTTTTCGGGGGGGGGGACAAAAAAGCATCATGCCCCGGGTGCCAGTTTTGCTCGCTACGCCACTGGTATTATTACACAAAAAAGCAAAAGAGGTTTCGAAAAGTCTGGGACTGGGACTACAGAACTTCAAACCATCAAATAGTTAGTTAGACAAATTTAAGCAAAGACAATATTACTTTTAAGACTCTTTGTAGTGATAAGTAATCAGTATGTATGCAGCATACAACTGGATTAAAGTTTTAAACAAAATTTGTGAAGGATATGAGGCAAAAAACATCTACAATGCAGATGAAACTGGATTGTTTTATTGAATTTTGCCTAATAAAAGTCTACCTTTCAAAGCAGAAGTGTACTCTCATTGTAAAAAGCTCCAAGGAAACGTCCCATTGTGATATTTTGTTGTTACACAGAAGGAGAATTTAAGCAAACACTTGTTTTTGGAAAGGCCAAAAAAAAAAACCAAGATGTTTCAAACACATCAATTCAAAAACTTTATCAGTCCATTGGCATCACAATAAAAAGTCATGAATGATGCAATGCATAACGTCAGAAAGTTGACTGCTCTTAATGAAACAAAGTCTAGAAAAAATAGGAAGATTTTACAATTTCTTGACACTTTACCAACCCACCTGCCAAATGTAAAACTGAAATCATTGAAATTAGTGTTTTTTCCACCTAATGCAACATCAGTATTAAAGCCTTTGGGCCAATACAAGCTTCAAGGTTCTTTACAGAAAACTGTTTTTATGACATGCTCTTTGTCAAGCTGCTTGTGAAACAATGAACAGCTTAAAAATTGTGTCAATGTATTGAATATCATTTAGTGGATAACAAAGGTTCTTAAATCCATATCACAAAGTTGTGTTAAACACTGTTTTAAGAAAGCAGGCTCTGAAATTCCAGTTTTCAGGGCTCTCAGTGAAATTACTAATGAAGAAAATGAATTATTTGAACTGGTAAAAATCAGTGATAAGGTTCAAATGCAAGAATATTTAGTAATCAATGAAAACTTATGTACCAATGACACCACTGACAACATAAAATCTTTTATTTCAACTGTAGTTGATGATGTTAGCTTTAAAAAAGGTAGCTTAAAGAGCAGGGAGGAAGATGACGAAGAGCCATATGAAAAGTGTGGTATAAAAATCTAGGCAGACGCATTAAAACATACCTTCCAATTAAAAAAAAAATTCATGAAAACTATTAGTGACAGTGAAGGACTTAAAATCGTGTGACTTTAATATCCACATGAAAAAAAAAAAAAAAATGCTTGCAATGCAGACTTTCAAGCAAACCCTTGTAATGGATTATTTTCAATAAATTTCTGCAAGTACAAAACTCTATTGTTCACTTCATACATTTTTGTATAACTATACCTTTTTAATTAAGAATTTTCATTTTTATTAAACTTCAAATTGAAATAAATACCTGTGACTATGTTACCTTATTTATTACATCATTTATTGTTTAGTTTGATACAACCTGAATTTCTAACTACATTACATTTTTTTAATATGTGCGCTCTGAAGAAGAGACACCTCTATTTAAGAGACAAAATGTCTGATCCAAAGGGTGTCCCTCATAGGGAAGTACCACTGTGTGTATGTGGATATACATATATATATATATATATATATATATATACATATGGAGACTCATAAAGGTTTTTTGGCAACTCATATAATTATCACATTTTTAGGGCAATATAATAAAGAAAACATTCGAAAGTAATCAAAGAAGTATTAAATGCTTTTGCAAAATTTATTAGAAGGAATTTTATGAAAAGGAAGGAAAATATTATTTTTACAACTTGCTTATTAGAAAATGACAAAAAATCTGCTTCATTTTTTTTAAAATAGAGAGTAATATTGAAAGCACATAAAATGTTGTCTAAATGCTATGATAAGAAGATGCTATAAATATCAAATTTTACGAGTTAAAAGATGATTAATTTATTAAAAATACATAAAAGCAAAATAATAAAAATATAACACCTAAAATATATAATATGATAGTTTTTGCATTAAAAGTGAACATTCATCCATTCTTATGATTTTATAATATTTAAACTGTTTCAGTTACCTTGCTTTCTTAGTCATTTCAGAATTAGTTTTTACCCTCCAACCATTCATAACTGGCATAGCACATGCAGCAACTGGCTAAATAAAAACACACATATAAAATGAGATTTTTTTCCCTCACATTTTCACAAATATTGACAGCAATTCATGCTTAAATACTTCAATAATACACAAAAAATAAAAATCTAAATGTTTGGGACATTAAAAAAAATTATAGCTAGTTGCTTATTAATGCATAATTTCAACACTCATAATTGCTTTTCTTATCGAAGTATCCTAGAAATAAAAAGCCCCCTTAACTTAAGAAGTTAACAGTAGCCTAAAAATAAAAAGCTCCCTTAACTTAAAAAGTTAATCTATCATGACATTTGATAAGCAGGTTCCTAAGAGTTCTACATGCTTAAGCACACTATCTTCAGGACATTTTTTTTTCCCTCATAAAATGATTACACCGACAATTTACAACAAATCACTTAAAGAAATATATTGCCTATTTAAATACACTTGAATTCTTTTTGACAACTTTTGTTACTGTTATAAGCTTAGCTTTAGTCTTCTAACTCTGTCAACTCATGTTGCCCTTAAAATTTTCTTTTCTAAAACTCTAAAAACTGTAATTTGGGGGGAGAGGAAGTACAATCTTAAAATAATAATTTTAGGAGGGACTAGGGCTAGATATTTGCTGGCAGAAAATAGTTTTGTCTTGTCAGAGGCAGAAACTGTATATAAACTGTTAAAACTAGCAGAAAATGGCAATAATTTGCAGAACCTGATAAAAACATTAAAAATGCTTTAGTAATACTTACTAATTTATTAAATTAAGACCTAAAAAAGACATTTATTTTATTTAATATATGTTATTAACAAAAATAATCAATTACTGCTTTAATCACCATGCACTTCTAACAATGAAAAAAGAGTAAATGTACTCAATTTTGCTTCTTTAGATGACTTTATTTCTACAAAATTATGTGCTTAAAATTAATCTTTAAAAAGAAACTACTAAATGCAATTATCATTGGTGACTCCTCAATAAAACAAGTGAGTGAGCTGAATTATTGAAACAAGAGATCCACAAGAGATTAACAGACTGAATTTAAGGATTTTATGTGTAATAAAAAGTTAATGAGAAAGCAGAATGTGTTAGCTTCAAAACTGTTCCTACAGGATGAAAGATACCCATTAAAAATATAGTGGTAAATCAACACTAAAAATTAGCAACAAGTAAGCTTAAATTCTGACATAGAAACTCAGGAAGTATATAATCATTTACTGTATAACTCAACTCTTCTTACTCACAAAAATAGTAAAACAAGATGAAGAAAATTACCTGAAGAGAAGACTAATAATACATAAAAAATGACAGACATTATCATTAAAACAAATTCAAAGCACAAAGAAGTTTTTTAAGTTGTAAAAGCAAAGTTCTTATGCAGTAATAATATTCCATTCATTTCCAGTGTACATCTATCTATGTTTTAGAAGAATATTCAGTGCACTAGACCAAGTTAGATATTTCTTACAAGGAAACAGGTGGCTGGAAAATACACATTTTCACTAAATACTGAATGACTGAAGTGCATAATGTTAGATGAAGTATCTAAAATTGGGGCATGTAAAGACAATCAACAATGATCCTGTTCTTACTACTGTAAACGCATGTACTAAAATGTATATATTTTCCTTAACTTCATAATTTAGCAATGCATAAATAATTATGGAAGGAATAACAGAAGTATAGAAAACAACACATACTTTAAAAAAAAAAGGTTATATAACAAATAATGAGCATAAAATGGGGCAAATGAGAAAGAAAGTTCATTACGAGAACTGTTTAGTTCTTATAATAACTTATAGTTATTCTGCTTATTATCTTAATCTGTTATGAAGCAAGTAGCATTTGTTAAATAATCATCACACAAAAGGTACTTGTCTAAAAAGAATATGCAGATGCTATGAAGACATATTATCCAAAAATATAAGGTGAAGTAGTCTATCAGGTTGCTTGAAATCATTCATAAGAAAATGTCCACATTACTTACAAAAAAGAATTTAAATTGCAAAGGTGATACTGATGATGCAGCAGTAGTTGAAATGGTAAATAATATCATAGTTATTAAAGGCATTGTTTGTAGCTGATAAACTAGCCGTACTGAATGCAATCTAAAATTTATTGCTAGAAAAATTCGATTGATAGTAAGACTGACGACAAAATTCAGTATGACAAATTTAATGGCAATTATTTCTTATTTATGCATATAAAAAAAAATCTGAAAGATTTCAGATTTTAAATTACGTCCAAAGGCATGTTTTTTTAACGTTTCGTGTGCTACCTTTTTTTTATTAAATATCATGTACTATGTACTCAAACCATAAAATTCAGTTCAAAATCAATATCGCAAAATCATTTTAAAATGAACCTATCTTTAGAATTTCCGTAAGTCTCCTGCGCTGGAGATAAAAATGTTTTTTTTTTTCCGTACAGTGTTGCCATTGCTCGCTTTGAAATCATTTAGTTTGTTAATCAGAAATTCATTGAAATGTTACAAAACATAAAATCGATAATAAAGCAAATTTCAAATTCAAAATTAGGGCTTCCAGATGCCCATATTCGCAGTAGGATTACGTCATTCAAAATTCGATGGCTCTAGGTTTTATCACAATGCGAGAAACATGCATACATTTATGCAGATTTTTCATTTTTTAAAATTTAATGCAGAGCGATAACATTTAGTGGCAACAATTTGAAAAGTGAAATGGGCATTCAGAGTGAATCGACGCAAAATCGCAAAACGAAAGTAATAGTCCTTCGGGACTAAATCCCTTTGGACTAAAAAATAGGTGTTTAAATAAATATGTTTTAAAATTATATGGCATGTCAAACATTTATTTGTCCACAACTTTTCAGGCATTGGGTTCAAATTTAAATGCACTTCAAAGCTTGTTTACTTATATTCTACACAAATAATGGTTGCAAAGATGGGTAAATACATGAAATTAGCATTTATCAAAACTTTCCTTGCTTCAAAAATGGAAAAAAAGAGAATTTTTCTTTTAAGTTCTAGTACACAGTATTATAACTCCAACTGTTTCATTTATCTGATTAGGGCCAAGCACTAGACATCTGTCTATATGCTAAGAGGAGGTGTGCCTTTGTGGAGGACTTTCTGAAGGCACCCATGTTATACATGCGAAAACCCATGAAAACACCCACGCAGCAAATTCATTCACCTGAAATCGAATACAGGTTGAACTACTACTGTTCAGTGATTTTACGACTCAGCTGATTATTCCAACTGCATCAGAATTCTCATGGGAATGATATCTGGAGGAATCGTTACTGTTAGCAGTTTGTAAATAGTGCCTGTAATTCTTTTGCCTCTATTTTAGGAGCATAAAAATTATTCTGAAACTCATTTCATTGACGGATAAACATTTTTTTTTTTTTTTTTTTAAAAAAAATGCTTCAATATGTTTTTACAGTTTAAGGAAATTTTTTTTTTTTTTTTTTACATAAAATGCTTCAATATGTTTTTACAGTTTAAGGAAATTTTCTTTCCTCTCCACTACTGTAATTTTAAACAATACTGAAGAGGTTTCTTGCCTCTCCACTATCGCTTAAAATGTAGATACAAGGATATTATTTTCCTTGAATGTACATTTTAAAAATGTAATAGTTTTACACTAAATAAGTTTTGATTAAATATATCTCAAAATTTATATCAAGGTATCTTAAGGTTTTATATCAAGGTCAAACATATCTCAAGGTGTGTTTTCATTAGCTGTCCATACACAAATAATGCAGATTTAATGTTCAAATTAGCAAGGAAAAAATGCTAACAAATCTCAGATATGGCCTACAATTTACACAATCCTTGGTCCCAAGGTATGCAGATTATCAGAATTCTACTCTATAAACAAAAAAAAAAAAAGTGTATTTTAGAAAATTTTCAATAGGGCTGAAGGAACAGACTAAAATCTACTCAGTGATATTTTAAAATGCTATTAATCAGTGCCAATGTTAAATAATTCTTTCCTTAAAGTCTGGCAGATGAAAACTTCATGCATATTTTGCACTTTTCTCTTTCTGAGACAGCATTTTAATGCTGTCTCAGAAACTGCTGCTGAGGATCCAAATTGGGAAAAAACTACATCTTGCATGTCTTGTTACGATTAAAAACTTTACCAAAGTGGTAGGATTTTTTATGACGATTTGTGTTCTTGACATAAGAATCCCCCCCCACACTGCTGGTGAATGGAGCACAAACTATTTAGGAACTTGGCATAAAACACTGCATAATATAATATTTGGAGACAATAGGAGAAATGCTTGAAATTAATTAAAGTTCTTTGTGTCAGTCTTAGACCTTCCTTTCATTCTTACCATTATTTAGAGAGTTATGTAAAATGCAAATTCTACATTCACTAACACAAGACAGTGAAATTTTAATGCTTATCAATGAACAAAGTCCTCTCCCCCCTTTTTTTTAAATCATACAAATTTCTTCACCACTGCCTGAAAAAATGTGTGCATCAAATTTTAAGACACTTGGCCCAATGGTTGTCCATCAAATGGCTCTAAATAAAGATAGTTCAACTTCAGATGTCTTGCATTACAACTTCATTTGGAAAATGTCTAATAAAACACTATACAATGAACTAATAGTGAAATCAATGAAACTACAGTCAGTACAAATATTTCATATACAATTTTAAATGGGATAGCTTTTATACTGTACTTCTTTATTTGTTTATTATTTTTGAGGAATATATTTGCAGTCTCAAAGACAGGAAAAGATTTTATATTAATGACAATGTTTAACAATAAAGTGTAGAAACCTTTGGAGATTTTTCAACTTCTACTAAACACATTCTGCAGTTTCCAGCAATAGAGAGTCGTTCATGATAGCAAAATCTAGGTATTTCAACACCAACCATTGCAGCTGCCTGCAACCAAAATAAAAAGAAAAATTAATGAAGAGTATTACATCATCATTTTAATGGGATAAGAAAAGCATAACTTATATCATTTCAAAAAAGGATGGTTCACATACTCTTCAGTATAAATTTAAAGAAAGAATGCCTGAACTTTTTAAGAACTATTGAAGTTTTCAAGGTTTAATTGAACTATTGAAGTTTTCAAGGTTTAATTGAACTATTGAAGTTTTCAAGGTTCATTCAAATAAGGCTGAATTACAGAACTTTAAAAATTATAACACATACTTTTAAATATCATTACACTGTACTTTAAATTTATTAAATAACGTAGTTCAAAAACATGACAACACTATATTTTCTATATAATATTTTATACACATATTAAAAAAGTAATGATTTTAAAAAAAATTACTAAAAGTTCTCTGGCTTTCTTTAAGCGATTAGAAAATAAATAAATTACAATAATTTGAGATAGATTTATTCTTTCCTTTATGTTATTCAGTGACATTCTTTTCAAATTTCATGCATATTTTTGCACATAGAAATTAAGTACTTTTTTTAAGAGTTTTAAAGCCCCATTAATGAAAAAAAAATTAAAGTCCCATCAGCAAATGGGAAACAAATAAATTAAAGCAATTATCTATACCCGAAATTCACTTTTGTATAATTCTATTCTAAAAATAAAAGAGATCAATAATGAGGATGCATTACTCTTAAACATAATCTAGTATTTAACATAGTTAGACAACAAATTCGAGAATAAAATCAAATTTGTAAAATTTATCAATAATTAGTATTTACTTACAAAATTTCTGGAAACATTTACATTTCACACTTACAGTAATCCTATATATTTTAAAGAAGATTGGTGGCATTTTCTTTAAATTTTACTAATAATTAGATTTACATCAATTCTCTCTTTAAAATCTTATTTCATTGTTTACTCATTCAGCCCAGAGATTTACATAGATTTTATGCTAAGCTCTGTAGGTTAAATTGAGAAGTAAAATCATAAATAACAAAATCCATAACAGAAGCTTGGTTGTTACCACTTCCTGGGGCTGCTTGCCAAGAGAAAGAGAAAGGGAAACAGCCACTGATAATGTTGGCATGGTAAATAAGTGTTGTAAGTTAGTTGCTTCTGGTCTGTCTGAAGCAGTTAGTATCATAGCTTCATGAACAGCTGCTAAAGTTCCATTTAATATACTATAAAGTTGTAATAAATTATTAAACCACTAGAGATGATAAGGTCTTTTGCATCGGTTTAAGTCTCATTAGCTATAAGGAATAAAGTTTCATGCTGTTTTTTACAATTCTGTGTTTTATCTTGCATTTACAGTAAGGATCAAGGGAAGGCCATAACTTGTCTTAAAAACATAGTGATAACTTCTATGGGTGGAAACTTAGTAACAAATAATTAGGTTAGGTTGTTACATACCCTTAGTCATTTTAGATTTACATTATTACTATTAAATTTTATCTTTATTTAAAAAAAAAATTCGTTAAAAAAAGCACAATTAAAATCTCAATCAAAAACCTCTTACAGTTTAAAATAACAGACCTAATTTATGACACTGATTCTAAAACAATATTAGGAAAATTATACATTAAAAGTTACAAAACATGTATACTTTCTAGCAACAACACAAAACAAAATGCAACTTTTTAATTTGAAAATTTCCTAGATAGTTTACCTAATTTATATCTAAATTTCCTTCTCTTAAGCATCTTTTCTAAATTTATTTTCTTCAATAAGCAAATCAATGTTCTTACTAGTCTCTGCTTTATCACCTAATTTGTTTATGTTTTAACAATATACCTTAGAAGAACAATTTTCTTTCTCTTTATGTAACCAATTTCTTCTTTAATAAGTTTTCTCTTAATTTTAGACTTTTGAGATATTATTAAGGATTTACGTTATTTGAAAAAACTGCATGTATTTAGAATGTACAGAAGAAATTACTAATTTTATTTCTGTAATAATATATATACTGAGAATAACTATGAAATGATATATGCTCAGCGCCTATGCCAGAGCTGTTATAGTACAATTTTTAGAATTAATTGAAGCATGGAGCAGCAAAATTTAGTGATGGTAAAATTTTAGGCTTTAAGACAGGTACTGGGCAGCAGAATTTATGACTCACCGAGATTGCACCAAATGGCAAACTACCAAGAGCCAATCTTGTGTATGGTGTACTGAGACTTATAAGATGAATCTATTAAACTGTCAATTTTAATTTCTTCATTAATAGAACAATTCCTTTCTACATATACGTGTCCACATGACAAGAATAGAACCACTTTTGCAATTTTCGATGCTCATATCTAGTTAAAGGAGGGAATATAAAGGAAAGATACACATGCTAAGATAAAGACTTCTAGGATCAAAGGAGAAAATAAAAAAAAAATTTTTTTTTCCTGTTCTTCCAAAAATTCTGCAAAAAAATGAGATATTCATCACAAACTTCCTGTAAAACATGTCCATTGCATGTTAATACCATGAAGACATTTTTCATTCTGTCACATTTTCTGGAATCTTTTGAAATCATACGTCTATAAATCTTGCCTTCAATTCCTTCTAAATCATCCAGGGTGCAAGGTCTAAAATCTAGAACAAAAATTATCCCTACAAACTCTATAAAAGCAAAAAGCTAGATTTTTCAGGGCAAAAAAGAATCAGAAAAGAAAAGTGTAAAATAAATTTTATACAGAGAATTGATACATATTTGAATATTCTGATACAATTGCATAGGTTAAAAAAATTTTATCATGAAAAAATGTAAACGAAGACAAATGAAATTAATTAAAAAATAATTACAGTAGCTTTTTCTCTTTTTTTCAAAAATGCTTCAGAAACTGTGCTTTACAGCTTTTATCACCTTGTTTATTTTTCACCATAAAAACTTTCCTAAGTCACCAAAATAGAAAGTAATGTCATGTTAAAATGTGAAGGAGGCAAAATAAAACTGTTTCATTTTAATACTATTTCTTATATGTAATTTAAAATAGCACCAATATTTTAATGCTACTTATCAATGCAAATTGTTGGGGGGGGGGGAAGCACAAAACATTTGCAAATCTCCGAATCAAAAGTTTTATACACAAACTGGTCTTAAAATTGACAAATGTTAATAGGCCGCTAAATTTAATGCTGCATAATGAAAGAATTCCTATCCAAAAAAGGAAATTGTCTCAGTTTTCTGTGAAACTCCTTCAAAATTAATCTCCTATTCCAAGCAAGTCAGCATTTTTTTGCAGTTGCTTCACAGATATCAACACCATTCATAATAATATGCTTAATGAACATTTTTCCCACATGAAACTCTATCTTCGTGGGAAGAATCACTGTTTTGATAATGATTTAAATTTTAGTCAAAATGTTCAATTTCCATTTTATCAAATATTGTTATTCCAGATAGAGATCTTTCACTTTAATCAAATCTTCATATCAGTAACATTGCATCAAGCAATGAAGGATCAGCAAAACACAAACATCTTTCTTCTCCAAGTTTCTGTCAAAATCGGAATATTGATATTGGTGAAATCTCTTTAGCTTGTGATATTTTCTCGTATTTTTCGATTTCTTGTTTGATAGCCTTCTTTCTTTCTACTTTACACTAGATTAGAGGTATTTTGCTGCACTAGGTTAGAGGCATTAAGCTAGAGTCGCTGGTAAATATCGCACTAGGTTAAAGACATTTGGCTGCCCAGCATATCTAAAATTTTTTACCCCTTAGTACTGCTGCACTGCAGCTGCACCAGTTACCCTCACTCTGAAGCCAGCATTAATTTCTTTTAATTTGTTAATATTTTTTGTCTTTCTAATTTTCGATCATCATGTACGTCTGACATTCCTTCATGAAAGAAAACGAAAAGTTGTGTAATGATCCACTGCTTGATCACTACAAATTCAGACAATAATGTGAAATTTTTGCCCGTTAATATTTATTTTTAAAGTCTGAACTTTTATTGCTCAAAGTATCCTTTGCCTACCAGACACCATCTGAGATTTATTTTCTGTACACAGGTTAGGTAAGCCAATGGAACATTGTACTATGTAACCGTTAGGCTGACAATTTATTTTAAACTTTCTTTTGAGTTATTTTACTTAGAAGTTGAAGATGAGACAGTAAGTCATTTGACTGCCTTTATGGGTCCAACAGTTAGAACATGGTGGATACGTACACCTATTTGGTAAGAGCTTAGGAACTATTGTGCAGACGTCTGCCGTGTTACAAAAGGCCTCCACATCGAACATTTGTGCATGTCCATAGAAATATGAAAAGTTACGCATTCATGTTATATCTGCATTTGTGAAATAAATTCATCATAGCAGTAGTAAGTATGTTTCTTTCTGTAACATTGGTTTAGATTTGCCATGTGTTTGAAAAACAACTCAAAATTAAATTGAAGAGTTCAGCTGGTAGACAGATAGAATATGTGCTCGACAAAGTACTTGTAAATATGTAACTGTAGTACATATGCAAATATAGCCCAACATAAACTACTAGATTTATTAATAATAGTTATTTCCAGAATCATCGAAACAATTCGAGAAATAGTTTTGAGAATTTTCAGTGATGCACAGTGTACTACTGATTACTAAAAATGGTAGATTTCGTTGGATGCCACACTGAAATACTGTATCAGTCAGGGCCTTCATGAGACATACCGATTATTTAAATACCATCGAAACAACAATCATATTATTTTTTTGGTAAATTTTTCTATACTGGGCAACAGTAAAAGTATCCAAAGTTTTGCGGGAAATGTTTAACGATTTCTTAGGTTAGGTTTTTGAAGATTCAAATGATTTCAGTATGTTGATTCTCAAGTTAATTGTGTGGAGAAACAAAGTACTTTTTATGCAAAAGCCTAAACAAGTTAATAGCTAATTTTTAAATAAATATTTTTTCTCAAATAACAGTTTCTCTGCAGTGCACGTTCATGTGTATCATTTAATTTACCCTTTCTAAAAGACTGCTCATGAGTTAAAAAAAACTCAATTTTCTTTTAAATAATGATTTGTAATTTACTGAAAAAACACACTTTTTATGTAATTGCAGACCAATGAATATGCTTCCGAGTCATTTTACATATAGTTAAATAACACAACAACAATTATAAATGGAGAAGTACAAAGAAAACATTTGGTTTCTCTACCTGAAGAAAAAATGCTTAGTTGCCTAGTTCAAGAGTTACAAATTTTTATTTTCTTAAGACTTAACTTTTGTGAACATAAAACAGTACATATAAGATGTATTTATTCATATTTATATGGAATTATATTTATCACATATTAATTTATTTCAAAAGTTTCTTTATATTCAAAACCTGTCTCATTATTTTTTAAACTATATAAATTTGGACTTGTGGCTCTAAAAAGTTCATAAAATGTATTATGCAGCTTCCACTGTCTTAAAGTTTAGCCCTCCCTGCTATATAGCCTTAGAATTAACAGTAGGCCATCTATGATGAGTGTGACATCCAAAAGACTGTACTTACAAGGTTAAAAAAGCTACCAAACTGTCAGCGACAGTATGTCAAAAAGATTTCACAATGATGTATTATGCAATGATGCATGGTAATTCATTTCAACATCTTTGGTAAGATTTTTCTCATTTGCTATACATTTAAATTGCAATTAATAATCTTATTTTACTATACTGTTTAAAAGTTTAATGCATATATTCTGTGATTTTTTTAAATCACAGAATTTTTACATTTTCATTAACTACATTACATACTGTAAAATTTTGAGTGAAATCAGAAAAAAATTGGCAGAACCCATTAAATGTTGAAACAAATTTATAGCGATCACTGCTTAAACTGTACTACACTGCTATGAATGGCTTACATAATTCAAAGATAGCAGACAATAAACTGACTTTTGTTTGGGCTGCCCAATGATCTCAATTGAAAAAAAACCATTAAATCATATCATCACATTTTGATTGAGAAATTGGAAACACTTGAATTGTTGCAAAATTTATTCCACATCTCCTGACTTGGGATCATACGGACATTCACACTGCAATTTTCCAAGAAGTTATGGAACTCACAAAGAAGGCAAGGAAAATAATACAACCAAGAAATCAGAAAAAAATTTAAGTGAAACAGAGGTCCAATGAGTCTCAAGGACATTTGACTGACACCGAGAGAGAAAAAAAGAGATAAAAGAAGATACCCCCGAAAGACAGTTACCTGATGTTTCTGTGGAAGAAGACTCTTTATTCAAATAATAACATATCTTCCTCCTTCCTTTCTACTTAGCCCACCCAAAATTAAATTATTTTTTTTTTACTATTTTATGTGTTTAATACCACATTTATTTACTTATTTGACTTAGATTGTGCGATTTTCAATCTCAGTAGAAAAGGTGGCTGCAACAGAATGCAAGCCCTGCTAGGCTTAAGGTTAGGTTCTTACATTTTAAACTATGCTGCCTGCTGTTCAATCTGCATAAACTACTGGGTTGACTGATGAAATTGAACTTGCATTTTTCATGCCTCAAAAACACAACTTACAATAGATAACAGATTTATATATACGATGCATATTATATTTATGTATAAAATTGGACTTTAAATGGCATACCTCTTTTTTTTGTGTGTGTGTGTGTGTGTAATATTTCAATTCTACAATTTTAATTATGCCTAAAAACCACACTGTGCGAAATTTAATCAGTTATTTTGAAATTTACCGTGGTGCACTTTTTTTTACTTTGTGATAATTAATTCACTTACTGAGCTTCTCACTTTATGGCAACCTATTTCAATTTCCCTTTCATTTTGCAGGAGGGAGGAATGTATAGTTTTTTATTTCTTGCATATATTTTTTAATCACACTTGTTATTTTAAGACTTTTTTCTTTTTAGAATTTCATTTTAATTATTTGAATTGCATGATTGAGTTATAGTTCTACAAATAGTTACTACTACAAGCATTCCTATTTATTCATTCGTATTGTGTAATTTAAACATGTTTATTCATATAATTTTTTTATTATTATTATTTGATTTTATTTATCTCAATAACATTTCTTTCAAAAGAATACTTTGTTACTCAGGATTCGCTATGATGCCTTTGATAACTGCATTCTGCATTAAATGAAAAAATACTGTAAAGCATGGTAAAGAAATACATCCTTCAGTAGGCCATTCAGAAAAGACATATAAATGAGAAAGTTATATTACCTATTTTCCACTATTTTTCCCATATCCAACATGAATATGAGCCACTTTTCCTCAAAATGAAAAAGGAATGAAAAGGGAAATTGCCTAAAGGAAGAAATTCCACGAAGGCATTCTTTGTCTTAGGCAAATAGTCTTCACATACTTTGCCATATTTAAATAACCAATCAATTTAACCAATGCATGATTTCTATATGGAGATTCTAAGCTAAGAAAACCAGAAACTCACCAAAGCTTAGCATAACAATTAGAATTCAAATCTTGAAAATCATAATTAGACTTTTAAAAATGTGTTTATTTTAAATCCTTTGTTTAAACAAAAACATATTTTGCTTTTAAAAAAAGGGGGTCTTTGATGGTAGCCAGTGGTCCTTTCAAAAGTAAGCAACAGTTTATTTAAGAAATTTACTATGCAGTAAAAGCCATGAAATATCTTTGGATATAAAACATCTTCAGAATCATTATTTATTGCTTTTCAACACACAGAAAAGAAAATGAAAAATCTTATATTTTAGTAAAGTTTGGCCACTATTAAGCATTTCTGTAGCAGAAACACAGCTGGCGACAGAAATAGTGCAACCTGTGTGTCTGCACTAAGCGGCACATTTAGGGATGGTAGAGCTTTACAATTTAGAAAAGCACAGAGGAGAAAAATTTAGCTATTTCAAAATTTTTTGAATTTAGGAATGCTATATATATCCTAACTAATAATATGAACGTGAATGTGAGTTTGTTTGTTTGTTTGTTACGCTTTCACAGCTTAATTACTTAACCGATCATCATGAAGTTTCCAAGAAATATTTTTGATATATTAGAAAAGGTTATAGGCTACAAAATGTAACTTATCTGTTGAAATTTAAATTATATAATAAATCTTATAGCTTAAAACGATTGTCGTTGTATAAACATTAAATGTTGAAAGTTTCATAAGGATAAGTTAAACGATGTAAAAGTTTGTCTGCGGGTGCAGGTGCATGGCTTAAACCACACAATATTTTTAACCTTTTCTAGTATGTCAAAAATATTTCTTGAAAATTTCATGATGATCAATTAAGTAATTAAGGCGTGAAAGCATAACATTTATTAATTTTTATTTGTTTAATTTAATTTTTTATTTAAAATTCTTCAGGATTTCCGGCTTTGGGCTCTTTTTTCACACACATTTTTCAGTCATTAGGAAATATTTTACTAGATTTCATGGCAATACACGTATTTTTAAAATTCACACTGAGTTTGAAACTTCTTTAAGGACAGTTTAATTTTTTACAGTTTTTTTTTTTTTTTCCATTCTCAAAATGCCTCGCAAACGTAAATCTAACTTGTCTAGGAATTCATCTTGGGCCCAGGCAGCAAAACTTGCTCGATCCCAAGAATCTTCCATACATGCACAATTAAGAAGACAAGAACAAGCAAGTTGACAATCTGTTTTGAAAACTGATGAAACAACCTCTCAAGGATAAGAAAGATTAGAGGCCCAAACTTGCTGTCAAGCTTTTATAAGAGCAGCTGAGGCGCCTCTCCAAACACAACTACGCTTGACAGCACAACTTGAACAACAAGCTGCTTTGAAAGCTGCTGAAACACCTCTCCAAACGCAGATTCGCTTGAAGAACAAGCTGAGCGTCAAACTGCTTTGAGAGCTATTGAAATGCCTCTTCAAACACAGATTCGCTTGGAAGAATAAGCTACAACAGGCAGTTATTAGAGCGAGAGATACTCCAGAACAATTGCAGGCGAGAAGAATCGTTCATGCAGAAATGCAAACCGAACACCGGCGAAATTTCATGCATAACAATTGGTCCGTATTTAATGATTCTGGACTTCAATATGATCCTTCAATTGATTACCATAATCATCCATTAATTGTTATCGATTCGATGAGTAAAAAATGCCAGTTTTGCGATGCTTTAAAATGGAAAGATAAAGCTGTAAGAATGCACTGTTCCAATGGTAAAGTTTCGCTTTCATAACCAGAAGAGCCTCTGAAAACTCTATACTTATATGATACAGATGAATTAAAGCGTTTTTTAAGTAAAATCAGAAAGTACAACTCTTGCTTCCAAATGACATCTTTTGGAGTAGACAAAGAGAAAACAATGCCCAGATTTTCACCAACTTTTACCGTACACGGCCAGATATATTATCGAATTGGTTCACTTTTTCCAAAAGATAATGAACCGCATAAATTTTTCTTAGTTTATGGGTCAAGAAGAAATCGAAGTAAGCCGTCGTTGTCAGTATATTGATGGAGTCGAGAGAGATATAGTATTGAAAATTCAAAGACTCTTACACGACCACAATGTTTTGATAAATACCTTCAAAATTGCAATAGATAACTGGCCTCAAGATGATTATAAAGCCATCATTCATGCTGATCGAACTCCAAGTGGCGAACATGAGGCGCTATAATGCAGCGACAATTAACAAAGTTGCCGTCTTGGTTATTGGCAACCCATACTCTCCCCGATATATAGTGTTATGAGCACATGATAATACACTCACACACATAGCAGATACTCGTAAATTTTACGATGCTATGCAGTACCCATTAACTTGTAAAGGGCAATTGGGATATTATTTTCATATTCCACAGACTACAAAACCTACAAACAACTACAAAACAGCCAGTTCCCAATAAAAAAGTCTCCTGCGTGGATTTTTACACCTATCACATGGTGCTTCAAGAGAATGATTTCAACCTCCTTCTGCGGTCGAGGCAGCTCTTTCATCAATTCTTAGTACATGTGTATATCAAAGTACACATTTCTTTAAACTAGACACAACCACTTTAAACCAGACAAGTCGCCCAGATGGTATAGTGGTTAGGGAAGCCTACTACGGTACCGAAGGGTCCAGGTTCGAATTCCGGAGAAGACATGGATGTTTGTAAATGTATAGCGGCATGGCAGCACTCTAAATATGCGGCAAGCCGAAAGTCCTCTCGTGTGGATTGGTGGGAGAGGAGAAGGGTGGGAAACCCCTGGATTACCTCCACCCCCCGGGGTGCTCTCCTTCAAAATTGGGGGTGGAAAATAGAAGTCCAACCTCTCTTTGGAGTAGGCTATGTCAATCACTCTTCCATGTGGTCATAAACACGGCAACAACAACAACAAACCAGACACAACTATAAGTTGAAATTACATTCACCTACATGATGCAATTAGCACAGATGATAATATTAGCCCCAATGACTTAGGCAAGATGTTTATTCTTCCCTCCACTTTTGTGAACAGTCCCTGCTATCTGCATGAATACACACAAGACGCTTTCACCTACGCATGCACTTACAGTATTTTGTAACCTGTATGAAATAGTTGCCCGTGTGTTTCGTTTAAAAGTTCAAAAGATCATTAATGTAATAAAAAAAGGAAAAGTATTTGGAAATGTCCAGTGCCACATGTACTCCATTGAATGGCAGAAACGAGGTCTGCCACATGTACACATTCTTATTTGATTAAAACAAAAGCTGCAATCCAACTAAATAGATAACATTATAAGCGCCAAAATCCTGGATCCAGAACTAGATAAGAATTTCCATGAGATCGTAATCAAAAATATGATTCATGGTCCCTGTGGAGTTCGCTATCCAGCATCATCTTGCGTGAAAAAATGATAAATGTGCAAAAAAGTTCCCCCGGGAGCTACTAAAGGAAACAGTGCACAATGATAAAGGTTACCCTTTATACAGACGAAGAGCACCCAAAGATGCTGCTAGAAGAGTTACGATTCAAACTCGCAGTGGGGTAATCAAGAATTTTGATAATTGCTGGGTTGTGTCATATTCACCCATTCTATGTAAATTATTTAATGCTCACAATTTTGAAGCCTGCAACTCTGTTCATGCGATTAAATATATTTGTAAATATATCAATAAAGGGAGCGACTAGGCAATAATGATCTGCATAATGAAGGTGTGTTGCAGTCTCTGAATGAAATACAAACCTATCAAGCAGGGCGATATGTCAGTAGTAATGAGGCAGCATGGAGGCTTCAAGAAAGAATTTTATCTCCTCCTGAAACCACACTGACCACTTTTTTCCAGCTTTGCCAGACAAATACTTTTGCAAATAGATTATTGTATTCTCATGTTCCCCAATATTATAAATGGAACAACTCAAAAAAAGAATGGCAGCATCGCATTCAAGGTCCGCCTATTGAAAATTGGCCAGGCGTTAAATCATCAGATGCCCTTGGTTGTGTCTACACCATCCATGTAACGAATTTTGAATGCTTTTGTCTGCACATTTTATTGCATCAAGTTCAAAGTCGAACTAGCTTTTGAGACCTTAAAATTGTTAATTAAAAAAATTGTTAAAATTGTTAGAATGTCAAACTTAAGGAAAAGCATGTGAAGCTCAGGGTCTGTTGGAGAATGATAACCTTTGGAACGAAACTATGGAAGAAGCTGTACAATGTCAATCACCAGATAAAATCAGGAAACTTTACGCAACCCTTATATGATCTTACAGCCTTTCTAATCCTCAAACTTTATGGGATAAGTACAAGAAGGACATGGTGGAAGATATTTTGTGGTGACTGCAGCGAGTACATGCATCATAATGAGCACATCTATAATGAAGTACTGATCATAATTGAAAACAAGGTTTTAACAATGGTGGGGGAGAAGTTTCAAGATTTTGGAATGCATAGTACATGACGATCAGACAAAATTACTTTAATGATGAACTTGCTTGAGAATTAGACTACAATTTCATTGCATTCCAGCAGCAAGTAACAGAATTGGTCCCTCAGTTACTTCCAGAACAAAGTCACGTGTTCCATCATGTGTTACACAAAAGAGAATCTGGGAATGGTACACTTTTCTTTCTCGACACTCCTGGAGGAACCAAGAAAAAGTTTTCGCTAAATTTATTATTAATGTCTGTCAGAAAAGACCAGAAAGTAGTGGTTGCTGTGGCTTCTTCTGGTACAGCTGCTACACTACTGAACGGCAGCCGTACCGCACATTCCGTTTTAAAATTGCCCTTGAATCTTGCGCAGGAAGATTTGCCCATTTGCAATTTCAGTAAAAATAGCTCTCAAAATAGGATGCTATGACAATGTAAGCTTTTAGTGTGGGATGAAAGTACAATGTTTCACAAAAAAGTTATAGAAGAGTTAAACCGAACTCTTCGGGATTTGCGAGACAGTACAGATATTATGGAAGGAATGGTAGTTTTATTGGCCGGTGATTTCCAACAAACTCTGCCGTTAATCCAGAGAGGTACACCTACAGACGAAATCAAAGCCTGTCTCAAATCATCAAGTTTATGGGCGAAAATTCCATCTTCATTGAAAAATTCCATCTTAAAACAAATATGAGAGTGCATCTTCATAAAGATGTAGATTCAGGGAATTACGCAGAGACACTATTGAAAATTGGAGATGGATGTTTTGAAACAGATGCTGAAGGTTGTATTTTACTTTCAGAGGAATTTTGTAATTTGGTAGAAAATGATGTTGACCTTATTGCTAAAGATTACCTGCACTTGCAAGAAAATTTAAACAGTGATCACTGCTTATGTGCAAGAGCAATTCTAATGCCAACAAATGAAATCGTACACAAAATTAATATTGACATTTTGAAAGAGGTGCAGGGAGAAATAAAAGAGTATTTGTCAATAGATACAATCATGGATACACAACAAAGCACTTCATATCCTGCTGAGCTTTTAAATTCACAAGAGCTATCAGATGTACCTTCACATAAACTCCAATTGAAACTAAATGTACCGGTTATGTTTATGCAAAATGTAGATGCACTTCGACTGTGTAATGGAACGAGGATTTGGATCACACAATTTGGGCAGAATATAATCGGTGCCACTATTTTAACAGTTGTAGGAAAAGGGGAAAGTGTTATCATACCTCAGATCTCAATAATGCCCCCTGGCCTAACATTTCACTTTAAAAGACTGCAGTTTCCAATACAATGTAGTTTTGCTGTTACTATAAACAAAGCTCAAGGACAAACATTACAGGTAGCAGGGGTACATTTGGAAAAGTCACGCTTTTCCCATGGTCAACTATATGATGCCTGTTCACGTGTATCCAAAGCCCAGAATTTATATGTATTAGCACCGAATGGAAAACATATAATATAGTATACAGAAGCATCCTAGAATAATACTCTTATTCATGTTCTTCTGAAAAAGAATTAATGTTTTTAATGTTTTGTTAATATTTTAAACATTTTGAAATCTTGATAATGAAAATTAAGAGCAGTATTTACTAAAATTTTATGCGGAGTGTATTTTTAACTTAACAAATTAGTAATAGTAACTAAAATTTTATCCTGATTATCCCGGTCAGGCAATAAGAAAAAAAATCAAATTATTTTATTTTATTTTCAATAGTCTTTGGAACTTATTTAAGGACATCAACGTGAGCGAAGTCGCAGGTAAAAGCTAGTAGATACATATATACATATATCCTAAATCACACTTTCAAGGAAAAATGCAAGTTGAATTTTTTTGTCCCATTTTTTTTTTTTTTTTTACTCGGTGTACATGCATGTTTCATAAGTATGAAATTCAGTTCTTACAAAAAATAGGCTATTTTAAGTAACTTCATGTTAGAGCTCAGTAAAAAAAGTAAAGGAATGCAGCTAACAAACAAAAAAATACAATTCAGATAATACAATTCAAAAAATACATATATAAACCCAGCAAAATTACTTGTAAAACAGTGGTGCCTGGATCCACCAAAACTAGCTTGTCATCAATGAAAACTTCTAATTTTTTTGGTTTTGCTTGAACAGCAGTAACATTTTTTGCTACAAATAAACATTAAATTTATGTTAAAAATATGGAAGTTAGTTCAATTATACATATTATCAAACCTATTAGGTCAAAATGCTTTCTAAGAAACATATAAATTATAAAAATAGCTTCTTAAGATGCATATTTTAAATAGATTATGCATATAGGATATTATAGTTCTTAAACATCAAAAGTAAATTGTTATAGTAATTTTCTTCTTACAGCTAATGAACTGAAAAAAAAAAACATGCTTCCATCACCATACGTTTTCCATAATTTTAAATATCCTAAATTCTATTATTAAAAATACATTTAGAAAATCTCTGTGCATGGTTTAAAATATATGCATATATATATTGCTGCGTTCTTACGGGTTTGCGGATTTGGAGCGATTCACGACGACACTTGATGAAGAACGAGAGCATAATTTATTAGCCAGTATTACTCAGAACAGTTATAAAAATATATTTACAGTAGTAAAAAAACTACGACAAGCACGCTGACACAATCAGCAACACAGACTTCAGTCTATCAGGCTATAACAGTGAAGACAGCTTCCCGGCAAAGCACTAGAGTTCAGCTTTCGACTCTATTCAGTTGTTCTCACAACTCAACGTACTCCCGAGACTCTCCACGCTACAACTCATAATGCATCCAATCACCTCGACAATGCACCAACTCCCAATACACCCGCTGACCAACTCGACACTAGACTAGACTGCTACTTCGCATACAGGCAGGGTTTATATAGCCTTTAGCCTGCCTTCAAGAACATTCTGGGCCAAACCATTAAGAATTCATTCTAGAATGTTCTCCATCTGTCTATGGCATGTCGCCAAATGGGAGATTTCATACCAAATCTGGCAATGCTGCCTTCTCTTGACATTTTCTAGCAACCCTAAACCCACCTCGTGGGGAAGCTTTCTTACCATGGCTAGGCATTTCATAACAATATATATACATAAATAATGGAATAAAACTTTATAACACACATACATATATATATACAAACATATGTATAATTACAAATCGCATAGGAATGTTAAATTTTTAATATGGCCACATACTTTCTGAAAAAGATTTGCTTTACACAAACGGGAGATTGAATTATACTTATGTATTAGTGAAACCACCTTGGCAGTTCATCAAATTTTATAGAAGAAAATTTATGATGACTGATAATTGTAAACAATTATTTATTACACACATACAAATTATTACAGACCCATTTTACATTTTAACTTGGTATCTATCCAAAAAACAAAAAAGTAAAAAAATCAATAAATCTATTTACAAACAGGCTTTCTTTTCTTTGGCATTGACAGAAAGGTTGGAATGCGCTTCAGCCCACTGCTTGGCGGCGATTGTTTTTGAATGAGCAATAAACGTGCCAACATGGGTAACTCCGTATATCCGCCAACCTTATTTTGTTGATTTGTTACGTTGCCTACATTGTGCAATTCGCTGAAGTTTTTTTTAAGTTTAAAAGGAACGCTGTGCACATGGCATTTTCTTGTAATTTATTTTCGTTATTTTAGCTTATTTTGTTCATTTGTGCACATTGTCTACATTGTGCAATTCGTTGAAGTTTTTTTTAAGTTTAAAAGGAACGCTGTGCACACGGCATTTTCTTGTAATTTATTTTCGTTCTTTTAGCTGATTTTGTTTAGTTGTGTACGTTGCCTACATTGTGCAATTTGCAGATTTTTTTTTAAGTTAAAACGGAACGGTGTGTACATGGTATCGTTTGTAATTTTAATGCCCTTTTTAAAAAAATTCCTTCTTTCTTCGATGCCATTTTGGTTACATTTTCGCGGAGCGTGTCGGGAAGGTTATGTAACGGCATAAAATGTGTAAGTATTGCAACATAAAATGTAAATAATTAATTTAAACCTAACTGAGAAATATTTTAATGATCATAATGTTCATTTTGCATATTATTTTATTATCTTTTTGTGGCAACAGTTTCCATACTAATTTATGCTTTAGAAGTCTATGTTTTGTTTACAATAGGTTTTCGCGGAGCATGTCGGGAAGGTTGCAATTGCAAAGCCGTTTCGCAGAAACGCGCCGAATTGGCGATTTTCAAAACATCGCCAAGCAGTGGGCTAAAGCGCATTTTCACTGACGGAAATTTCTCAATCATTTTACAAAGTGATTCAAAGCAACTGTCCATTTAATAATTTTACAACAAAATACTGCAATCCTGCAGAAATTTTATTCTAGTTCCTTCCAATGCAGGCAAATCCCACTAACATATGTTTTAAAATTGAATTTAAAAGAAAAGAATGCCTACAAATCTTATGATGCTAGTTGTTAAAACTGACATATGCATAGTTGCTTGAAGAACTGTTATGCACGAGAGTTTGATGCATTTTGAAACTTCAGAAATTTCTATTAAAGTAGCTGTGATAATTCATAAGTACTGACTGAATATCATTAACAATGCTTGTGATACAATATGGAAATGTGGTTTATTAATAAATATACAAATTAGAGATTTGTGATTTAATTTTAACAGACAAATTATTTTCAAATGGTCATCATAAAGTAAAATAAATATATACATATCAAATAACAATTATTTTTCATTAAAAAGTAAAGAAGGAAAACTATTAATATACGTTTCTTACATTTCTGAATAAGCCAAGGTAGGAATGTTTTATGAACACCTCGCTTCACAAAAACTCCAGACATAGTTCCTGCTAAACAAATCATAAATTTAATCATGCAGTTTTTGTTATTTAAATAGTTTGAAAATCATGATAATAGAAAGAAGTTATCACAACAAAATTTAAATGTTTAGAATACTTATGTACAAAAATAATTTTGCAAGCACATGAAAAATTTAAAATAACCATCACTTTATATAGAATTAATAAAAAGTAGTCAATCAGTTAATTATTTTAGCTTCTATTTTAACACTTATCAAATAAAAATTTATATCATTAGTTATAACGACCAGATTTGATAACACAATGGGAGACCATGCTATATCTTTAACAGAGATAATAAAAAAATTACATGACTTCAAAACTTATTTAAATTATTTTTATAGATTTAACTTTTTTAAAAAAGATGTCCAAAACAGCACTCAAACAGTTCCTTTCAAAAATAAACATTTGGAAACACAGGAAATCAGCATTTACATTTAACCTAATTTTTATGCAAATTTAATTTTTAATGTTCACATTAAACATTAAAAAATTAAAGTGCTATTTAACATATACAGCTTTAATATTGTGTTACTGAAAAACATAACATGCATACTTACCTGCCTAAAGGCATCATTCAATTTTCAGCAGATAATTTTTATGCACTTGTTATATACAAACGTACAAGTAACTTAAGTGAAAAATAAATTGCTACTTTAAAATCTTTTATCCAAGCTCATTTTTTTTTTCATTATTTATTTTTACCCAATAAAGATTAATTTATAAGCAATTTACTAATCGGATAAAAATTATACTTTTGCTTGGTTATCATACTCACATAGATAAAATTTTAATAATCTACTACCTTAACAGAAGCTCTCACAAATATACTAGATCCACCACCAGGCGGGTGGTAAAGTAACTGCACATTGGTAGGTCAACCTGATTCAGTTCCTAGTGAAAAAGTTGGTTGCGTGGGCTTTGTCAGTGCTTTCCTCATGTGTAACCTGGACATGAGGTAATTTCACTTAGAAAGTGTCCATAAAAACATCCCTTCCCTTACGCAGACAGTATTGGCATGCTTTGTCATAATTAACTAAACCAAACCACAGACATGCTAAGTTATACTCACGAGATCAAACAATTTATTATAACTTGCTTCACATTTTTTACCACAAACATCTGTTTACTACTAATAATCTCAGCACATAAAATCTAACTGAATCTTGTAACTTAAAAATTTCTGAACAGGTTTTATTTCCTTATATTCAGCATTAGCAACTAAATTATTTTGTCAAACTTTACTCATAAATATTTCAGTTTTAATAACAGCTAAGAATAAAATTTGAAATTTTCATATGAAACAAAAATCGCACAAAATTTTTCATCTAAACTCAGGTCTGACATATAGGATTTCTAAGTAAGTGCTAAATATATTAAATTGCAACTAGTTTTTATCAACGACTACAACACGTTAACTGCAAACAAACACTAATGAGGACACATAATAAATATGAAGTTTTATATTCAAAACTGTATATCAAAGAAATTAAGTGAGACAGATAAAGATATCTTTTTAATGTATCTCTTAATAATTTAACAAAATTAATGAATAATCTGTTGCTTAAAATATATGAGATTATAATTTCAATATAATTTTATTTAAAATAACATGGTTTGTGTATACTTTCCTTAAATGTAAAATATAAATATATGGAACTGAGTTAAATTACTGTTATTAAATCTGCTGTTTCGCGCAGATGACAAATCTGCAAACTAATACTTTCATTTTTTAGTTACCTGATTTATAACATACAACACAAAGTAGTTGGAATAATGTTAGATATGTTTACTTTCAAGCCTTCCAAGGTCCCTGCGGAGTATCGCAATGGTTACAGTTAAATAATTAGGCTGTGCATCTGCTTAAAAAAAAAAAATTAAACTTCCTCAAATCTCTCACAGCTGACGATAATTCTCTTTTTGACATTGCTAAGAAATTTGAGAAGCCCTTCAAGCAAATTCCGCCACTTCATGGTACCAACGGAATGGTTTATTCAGACAAAGATAAAGCTAACACCTTTGCAGATATACTAGAAGAAACGTTTACGCCCAATACTACCCCTTACGACAACAATCATATCTCCAAAGTTAATGAAACTGTTAGTACCTTCTTAAAAATCCCAAGTCCTTTGAACTTTACATTTCTTGTCACGCCTAAGCTGGTTGCCGATTATATTAGCTCCTTAAAAGCCAAAAAAGCTCCAGGTGTTGATGATATTTCTATATTTCTATCAAAGCGCTGCAACATCTTTCTATCAATGCTATCACTTGTCTCACTAAGATTATCAACTCTGTCATTAAATTCTCTTACTTTCCTAATACATGGAAACGCGCAATCATCGTCGTCTTCCCCAAACAGCATCAAAATTCAACATTTCCACAGAATTACCGCCCAATTAGCCTCCTCAGTCAACTTTCTAAAATAGCTGAAAAAATTATTCTTTATAATCTTAATCAAATTATTCCACAGTGCTCCTACATTCCAGAAGAACTGTTTGGCTTCATAGTACTAATCACCAGCTGCTTCGTGTCATCAACTATATTACTGATGGTTTCAATTGTAAGTTTCAAACCGGAGCCATTTTGCTATGTATTGCAGACGCTTTTGATAGGGTCTGGCACCGGGACTTATTTACAGACTTATCAAGTTGAACTTCCCCGATCATTCTATTAGACTTATTGCTTCCTATCTCCAAGACAGAAGTTTTGCAGTGAAAATTGGCAATTCTGTTTCTACCACGAGAAACATTTTCGCTGGAGTGCCTCAAGGATCAGTTTTTCACCATATTTATATAACATTTACACTTACGATATTCCTAAAGACCCTCAATTTACCATAGCTCTTTTCGCAGATGATACTGCAGTTATGACCCAAGCTTCTACAGTTACTGTTGTCCAGCTCATTCTTCAACATTACCTCAATCATCTAGAAAAATGGCTCACTTTTTGGAGGATTGCAGTTAATACTGAAAAATCAAAAGCAATTATTTTTTGAAAAGGACAAACAATTTTCACACCAGGACTCTTCTTTTTCATATAGAAATTGACTGGGTTGACGAAGTCAAATATCTGGGAGACATTCTAGATAAAAAATTGACTTTTCAGAAACATCTCAGGGATTCTGTGTAAAAAATTAATATATATGCCCGTTTCAAATAAACCTATCTTATATAAATCTATACTTCGACCATCATTACTTTGTGCTATTCCTGTCTGGGACCACGCTGCCAAAACTCATCTTCTACACATCCAAGTTCTTCAAAGCAAAGTCCTTTGAGATATTATCAAAGCGCCATGGTTCAGCCCAAATCCGTATGTCCACCGTGATCTCAAAGTAGACACAATTCAAGATTATATTCAAAAACTTGTAAGAAATTTCTTCTGTTCTGTTCTCACTCATCCTAACAACTGCATCAGCTCTCTTGGATGTTCTCCTTTTCCCAGAGAAAGACAAATATGCATCTGACATTCTCCATCCTTAACATCTGTTACCCATACTAGACTCTTCAATTCACTGATTTGGACCTTCTACTAGCAACTCACTTTATTCGTCGACTGATGGCGGCCACTTGACTTATGCTTTCGTGATTTTGTCCATACTAATTATTTTGTTTTACCGATGCTCTTCACCAGATGCAGAGTAAAAGTAAGCAGTGCTTTCTAAAACTCTAATTCGTATATGAGAAGAAGAAGAAAAAAATACTTCTAAATTCTCCACAATCATTTTATTTTTTTTTAAGCCGAATATTATAATTTTACGGAAAGCCAAAACCTATTCACTTCATGTCGGATAAGCCTTTTTTTTCCTTCCCCAGTCATTTGCAGCTGTAGAAGCCTACAAAACAAAAATATCAAAACAACATACATTATTAGCAAACGTTTTATAGATAACTGATAGATTGAACGCTAAAGTTTGTGAAATCAAAGTTTATTTGTTTCTGGAAACGAAGTACAGTCGAACTTCTTCGTGGGACATCGAAAATGTCATTCGATTTCATCATTTATAGACGCTAAGCTAAAATAAAAATAAAAGTTCTCTGATATAAAATTCATACAGCAAAGCCTGAATAGAATACCACTAGCTAACCTTGGCGGTTTTACCAGGTAAACGATTGTTTGGCAAAGTTGCCTCGAGAAATTAATTAGTGTCGTAAAATCGTTTGTAATAAAATTTCGTTTCGACAGAAGGAGAGAGAGAATGTCTCTCTTGCAGATTTCATCGAAAAAATTTAAAGTTTCTTCCTTAAGTGATGGTTATTATGTATCAACTAGTAATCAAAGATGCCTCTCCAGTACGTTGTTCGAAACTCAGAAGAACACTTAGCAGGGAAAAGATCTTGAGCCCAAAGAAACTTAAACGGAAAAAGAACTGAAACTCCAAATCAACGAAGCAGAAGACGTTGCTCGCACTTTCGAGAAATTTAAAACAGTTTTCCCAAACCACTTTGCAGGCCAACAAGAAAATGTTATTCATACTTCTATCCTCATAGAACCTTCTATTCAATCAATAGAATGGACTCCCGAAAATAAACTTCTACTTATTACACCTACTGTTGATAGAACCTTAAGAGAAGAACCCGATAAGACTGAACACTTTAAAGTAACTTACGAACTTAAAGAATATTTAGAAAAAGGATGTTAAAGCAAATTCGGCCAGACAAGAATTACCGAAAATAATTTCACAAACTCCTTCGAAAAAGAAAGATACGCCTAACACTAATGAATGGATAAGCCCTAAAAAACGTGTAAACTTACTTCTGAAAACCCGACCAAAGAAACTGAACAAACAAATAGATTTACAACCATAAATTCAGAAAAAGAAATTAGTGAAGATAATGTTACACAGCAGAAGAAAATTCCCCCAAAGTGCGATGATTACTGAACCGAATCCCAGTTCCTAGGTCCACTTATACCCCGAGTAACATGCGTTTCACATGTTTTTTCTGGCTGTCATGATTTAGTTGCCATAGGCTAAGGCTCCTTCCATAGGCGCTGCAGGTGAAATGAAAACTGGAGCTGTGGCCCGGGGGACAGCACTGGAGATAGATAAGGGGGTGTGACCAGTTGTCACATGATCCAAAGAAAGCATCTGGTTGGTTGAGAGATATTGAGTTCGTGAGACTGAAAAATCAATGATTATATACAAACTAATGGTGAGATAAGATGCAAGAACATATATCAAAGGAATTATATACATATTTACAGGAGTCCAAGTTCTAAAATGTGCATAATAAGCAAATTAGAAATGAGACCCTGGTAATGTGGGTGGTGATCCGTCCAAGTGCAGGCTCTAGCAGTTGCTGCTTTATTTGGTTCTTCGCTGTTAACATGTAAACATATTTACAGATATGCACAATAATTACGTGAAAAAGTCCCTACTTTCACTAAGTAGAAAGGCTGCCAGGGGATGTATGAATTTATGTTCTGTAAGCACTTCATAGTGGAAGAGTCCGAATGAATTCATATACTCACATCGTTGCGCACTATGAATGAACATTCGATTAGCATTCCTGAGAAATCTTGCTAGGAGTTCAATTTTTAGATCTCGATGAATAACACCATTTCTTACAAAGTAATGAGCATGAATGGATATTCTTAAAAATTTGTTCTGGACCACATGTATTTTGTAATATCAGCTCGGTGTTACAGCCGCCCAGGGAGGAGACGCATAAGTCATAATTGACCTTATTATAGAGATGCAAAGAAGTCGCTTTCTAACTAAGTTTAGCTTGGAGAATTTGCTTATGATAGGATATAGGCATTTCATGACTTTTAGGGCCTATTCTTTAATATGCTGATTTGTCCAGGTTAAACGATAATTTAGTATGATGCCAATGTATCTTGTCTGGAAAACGATGGAGACCGGTTCGCCGAATAATATCTGTTTTCAAAAAATTAAGAGTTCAATAAAGAAACGGTGATTACTCACCTTTTGCAGGCTTCTTCGACCGCTTCAGTAAACGAGTTCGATGATGGTGTATATATTTGCTAAAAATCCTACGGTCATCAAAATACGCTATAAAAACTTTATATCTGAAACATTTAATGAAGAAATTAAAGATACAAGCACATTTCTAAAGCAGATACAGAAAACTACTACGCACACACACTACAGTTCACGCGGCTACATCGAAATCAAAACTTAGAGTTCCTCTCAAGTTAAAGTCACAGTTAGAGGTAGGAGATTGTTCGCGATATTCTCCCCCCTTTTGAGATTCAGAGATTTATATCTGAAGCTCAACAAATTCAAAGTCACAAGTTCATTCGTTGTATCTTTTTCAAGGGACGTCCAAATCGTGATATTTGAGTGACAACCTCATTATTATTAAGATGTTCAGGATCCCTTGAAGGATTTGCAGAAGGAGTTGAACTACAGTCACTGGTCACTACATCGGGATTATTCTTCTTTAACAGTTTGTCATTGTCTTTGAGTTCTAAAGGATATAATTTCTGGACAGGTCTCAAATAAGTTCCATGTTTGGTCTTGACTTCTGCGACACGTACTTTCCCATCTTTACCTGGATACATTTTAATCACCTTGGCTAAACACCAGTTGTTTCTTTTCACGTTATCATCTCCAAGAAGGACGATATCTCCTTCTTCTAAATTGTATTCTTTTACGGTCTTGTTATATTCTCTCAACTGTCCTAAATATTCGATTCTAAATCGTTTTCTGAGCTGTTGTCTAATTCTCTGTCTATAAGCATAACGCTTATTAGCCTTTTTGGAATCAATTAGATCTAAATCTGGAACACCTGATTCTTTTATTTCTTGCAAGAACATCATAGGTGTTAATGGTATAAGATCATTGCTATTTTCAGATATATAAGTCAATGGTCTATTATTCATGACATTTTCAGCATCGCAGAGTACTGTGTATAGGTCTTCATAATCTAGACGAGCATTTCCTAGGACACGTCTAAGTATGTTTTTTAACATGCCAATCAGACGCTCCCAGAAGCCACCCCACCAGGGTGCTGACGGTGGGTTGAATTTCCAGGTAATTCTCTTAAACGATGTTAACTCCTGTAATTTGGACCAGTCAATTGATTTCAATTCGTTAGCTGTTCCCACCAAATTTGTTCCATTGTCTGAATAGATAACGTTAGGACGACCTCTTCTCGAAATAAATCTTCTCAAAGCTAGAATGAAACTGTCCGTAGACAATGATGTTACTAGTTCAATGTGGACAGCCCGATAAACGGCACAAGTAAACAGTACTGCCCAACTCTTAGATCCATTTCTTAAATACAGAGGACCACAAAGATCTACTCCTATGACTTCAAAAACAAAAGCTTCTCGAATACGATCTTCTGGTAAAAATCCTGCAGAGACATTAACAGGTTTTGCATTGTACCTTTTACAGACAGTGCATGTCTTTATTATTTTCTTTATTGTTTTTCTACTCTTCAATATCCAATAATCTTCTCTCAATGCTGACATTAAATACTGAACGCCGGCATGTCCCAGATCTTGATGTTTCCACATTATTAAACTTTTAACAACGTGGTGATCGGAAGGTAATACTACAGGAAGTCTAAAATTTTCTTCATCTTTCCGCATAAAAACTTTTGTCTTCACTCTTAATAATCCTTCTGAATCGGTAATTGTGGTAAGGGACCGTAGTCGTTTGTCTTCTTTCCCAAGTAAAAAGTCTTCTTGGACTTTCTTTAAAATAATATTTTCTGCTTTCTGAATTTCACTCGCCGTTAATGACCCTTGACTTTTATCGACAGGTCGTCTAGAATTCTTGAAGAATCTATAAATCCATGCTGTAATTCTAATTATCTTCTTGTAGGAAGATACCCGATAAAAGAAATCTAGTTTCTCTTCGTTTACAGATGATACTATAATCTTCTTCCTTTCTGAATTTATAGTTTCTTCATTTGGTATGAGTTCGAAATTTGGCCATTCGTCTCTTGAATATCTTAGCCAGGTAGGACCTTCCCACCATTTTCCTTTAGCTAGTTTTTGCGCCGAAGACCCTCGAGACGGAAGATCGGCCGGATTTTGTACTCCTGGTACATAATTCCATTGATCAGTTGATGTTAAATTTCTGATTTCTGTCACCCTATTAGAAACAAACACACCCCAATTATCTTTCTTCTTTATCCAGTAAAGGACATCCATCGAATCAGACCAGAAGAACGTTTCTATATCGTCTAATCTCAAGTCCCTTTTAACAGTGTTGGCTAATCTAGCACCAATACTGCAAGCAAGTAGTTCTAAACGGGGTATACTTGCCCTTTTAAGAGGAGCAACCTTGGATCTTGCTTGCACTAGCTGACAAGTTACTGCATTCTTTGCTTCGACTCTCAAGAAAATACACGTTGCATATGAAGACTGGCATGCGTCGCAAAACACATGTAACGATAAATTTTCATGCTGAAGTTCTAAAACTGATAGTCTTCGAGGAATTTTAATCTTCTTGAGCTCTGACAGTTGATTTTTCCATTTCTGGTATTTTGTTGCAATCTCTGATGGCAATTCCGAGTCCCACGAGATTTTAAGTCTCCAACACTCTTGCAACAATAACTTTGGTATTAGTGTGAAGGGACAACTGAAACCAATAGGATCAAAAATTGTATGAACCAACGAAAGGATCTTTCTTTTAGTTATTGAAATTGTCTCTTGATCGGTAAATGTCTTTAAATCAATCGACAACGTATCATCATGAGGATTCCAAGATAGTCCTAAAACTGAAACTTCTTCTTTTCCTTCGCAGTTATCTATGGGAGAAGGTGGACGAGTGTGCACCCAGCCCCGTAGATCAAATTTAGCTGAACTCAACAACTTCTGAGATCCTGAACGGAAAAGATTAAGCTCTTCAAAAGAATCCACACTAGTTACGCAATTGTCGACGTACATCGAATCTTTAATTTTTCTCGCTAGTTCCTCTTCCTCGGTTGTTTGATCAAAATGGTGTGTCAATACAGCAGCTAGAAGGAAAGGACTACAGGAAAGGCCAAATACTACACGACGATGTCTGTAGCAAATTTCAGAAGCTGGGTTTCCATCTTGCCACCATAAAAACCTGAGAAAATTTCTGTCATTTTCATGTAAGCCTATTTGTAAAAAAGCCTTTCGGATATCCGCTATAACTCCTATCTTTCCCCATCTGAAACGGTTCAGGACTGAAGGAATGAGTTCAATCAAATTAGGTCCCTTTTCGATACAATCGTTGAGAGACACCGAATTACGAGTTTTAGCTGATCCGTCAAAAACTGGTCTTATTTTAGTTGTGGAATTTTCTTTTATGACCGCTCGATGTGGCAAAAAGTGAATACTTAAGTTCTCCTCTTTATTCGAATCCTCACTCGAATTTATTCGTTCAATAATATTTTCCTTTTCCCACTCACTAAATACCTGTTGATAGGCTTCTAGCTTACACGAAGAATGAAGGGATCTCACTGTGTTATTAAGTCTTTTCCTACATAAATCTTTATTGTCTAACAATGGAGGATGGCCTTCCAACCAGGGAATTCTTACTTGATATCTACCTTCTTCATCTCTTTCAACAGTTTCCTTAAAATGTTTAAAAGCAAGCTCTTCTAATTCTGTTTTTGTTTTCTTTTCAATAGGGTCAGTTATTCCCAAAGAATCTAAACTCCAAAGATCCGATATTTGAGCATTGCTTACATGCAACGAGAGTACTAACAAGGAACTGTCATTTATGTTTTCATTGCTACCCTTACCCAAAATTGTCCAGCCTAAATTGGTATTCATGGCTACCAACCCCTTAGACAAATGTTTTATTTCCCCTGTATATAATTTCCCAGCTAAATCTGCTCCAATAAGGACATGTATTTCATTTGAATTCTTCTCAAATAGACATGAATTCTCATTTAAAGCAATATCGCTCACAAATATTCCAAGTTCCTTTAAGGCTGCTATACAGTCTCTGTCTCCAATTCTAGGAATATTCGAGCAAATTTTCTTTTGATCCATAGCCTCAAATTGTACCTGATATTTTTTATCAATACTAGATAGCTTCACAAGATACCTTTTGTGTTTTTCTATTTTTTCAACACCCCCAAATAGACCATGTACCACTGTTTCTTCTCCTAGGAACTTCAAACCCAATTTTTCAGCCAGAAATTTGCTTATGTAGCTCTTCTGACTCCCTGAATCTATGATTATGCGCACCAAATATTCTTTCCCATTTTCTGTTATATTAACAATTAAAGTTTGCAAATACACTTCCTTTGTGCAAGAATTTGATAAAACAGTATGTTCATTTATTTCTTTTTCACATTTAGCTTCTGTTTTATTAAGACAATTATTTTGAGTTGAAAAACACATAATATCAAAATGTCGTCCCTTACATAGTTCACAAATTACCTTTACTTTACACTGTCTTGATAAATGTTTATTTTGTTTCAAACACCTGAAACAAACCCCTTTTTTCATTAAAATAGATTTTCTTTCTTCAATGCTAATATTGCGTGCATAATCACATCTTTCAGAATCATGAAATTTATTACAAAATACACAAGTACTTTTCATATTTTCATTCACCTCTGAACTCAATAGATCAGCGGAAGTTGGAATTTTTTCTTTACCCATTCGATTACATTTTTGTTTATATTTTCCCAATGAATCAGCATTAACACATCTTTCGACTGCGTTTCGAGAGTTATCTGGCAAAGTGCCAATTTTCTCTCTCGCGCTTAACTGAGTGTTCAAAAAGGTGATTAAATCTTCAACTTTATATTCAGAGTTTCCTGTATATTTATTAAATTCAAAAATTAGATCTGAGGGTAAACATTTTAAAATCACAGGAGATAACAAGTTACCATAAGTGTCTGAAGAAATTCCAAGAGATTCTAAACTGCGAATTTGTGTTTGACAGTTATCTAGTAAATTTCGAAAGCTTCTGACATCATTCGAATGTTTAAGAGGGGAAATATTTAACAAATTACTCATGTGAGTATTTATTAAAACATCTTTTCTTCCATATCTGTCAGTTAATAATTTGACAGTTTATCATAGTTATCAGATGTAATCGAGAAACCATTAATAGTATTTAATGCGGAACCACATAAATGAGCTTTCAGATAATTAAATTTATCAATTTTTGTTAGAGTTTCGTTTTCATGCACTGCAGATTCATATGAACTCCAAAATGTGAGCCACTGACTAATGTCACCATAAAATTTAGTGATTGTGAGCTTAGGAAGTTTAACATTAACAATTGCTTTGGAAACATGTTCTCTCATAGGAATTTCTTCATTTAAATTTTGTGTACTTTTCAAAGGTGCATTAATCAATAAATTTTGATTTTTAACTTCATTAATTTTCTTGTTCGCTCTAAATCTGCACAAAATTATCTTATCTAGACATTCATCAACATTTTGTAAGTGAGATTCTATTTCTTCCGGTTTTAAAACCGCTTCTAACTCACTGTCAACAGACTTCAGAATATCGACTTTACAATTCAGCAGTTCTAAATTTTCTTCCAATTCATTTACATTAATTTTATCTTCCGACAGATCCGATTCTATCTTATTAAGAATTTTAGTAACTGCTGATCTAGATGTGCCGCGTTTCTTTTTCAATTTAGTTATGATTTCTTCACTCATTTTTGACTGATCAAAATGTTTCAAATATTCAATACTGAATCAATATATTTGATGAACACATTAGATTTTTCAATAAAAGCAAAATATTACACCGTCCCGGCAGGGATGCCATATGTTTTCAAAAAATTAAGAGTTCAATAAAGAAACGGTGATTACTCACCTTTTGCAGGCTTCTTCGACCGCTTCAGTAAACGAGTTCGATGATGGTGTATATATTTGCTAAAAATCCTACGGTCATCAAAATACGCTATAAAAACTTTATATCTGAAACATTTAATGAAGAAATTAAAGATACAAGCACATTTCTAAAGCAGATACAGAAAACTACTACGCACACACACTACAGTTCACGCGGCTACATCGAAATCAAAACTTAAATCAAAACTAGAGTTCCTCTAAAGTTAAAGTCACAGTTAGAGGTAGGAGATTGTTCGCGATAATATCAATCTTTTCTTGATAGTACGATGTCTTTCCTTCTAATAAGTAAAAGCTCTGTATCTTTTGTGCGTTGATGCGGATTTTTCGTTTCTTGACCCATTCTTCTATGTAGGGAACGTTGCGTTGAAGCTTCAGGATAGCGTGATTGATATTTGCCGATGTTACTGCCAAAGCTGTATCATAGGCACAACAGGCGAGGAATGAACTGTGATTTAATTGCACTTTGGGGAAATCTGCAATGTAAAAGTGATAAAGTATCGGTCCTACAACCGAACCTTGAGGTACACCCGCTACATATTTTCCTGGCGGTGGAAAGTGCATCACCTACAGATACTTGGAATGTTCTGTTGGTAATAAATGAGTATATCAGCAGGATAGCTTCACTTTCAAAATCAAAGTCAATCAACTTTGCAATCAGCCCTTCATGCTAGACGCGGTTGAAAGCTTTCGCCACGTCCACCATGAGGATAGGGACATTTAATTTCGAGTGTAATGCAGCACCTGTAAATTCAGTAAGCCTAGCGAGCTGCTTAGTAGATAAGAGGCATTCTCGGAATCCAAACTGCTTCGGTGGGAGTCGATTAAGATGATGTCACATTCTGTTGAGTATAATTCTTTCATAAATCTTGGCTAATCCAGGCAGCAGGCTGATGGGCCTGTATCCATCAGTTTTGGAATGGTCTTTCCCTTGTTTAGGGATCATGACAATTTTTGCTACCTTCCATTGCTTCGGAAAATAGCAGTTCGTCAAGCAAGCATTGATGATACTGGTTATCTTACAAATTATGGAAACTGGGAGATATTTGATTGCTTGATTAGAAATTCCATCAATTTCTGACGCTTTCTTCACTCTTAAGTTTCAAGTATTTTTTTTAATTATAGTAAGTTTGATAAGAATGTTCACGTGGAATTCATTTAGCCAATCACGAGTTCGGAGGAGTGTGCTAAATTAAAACTTTGAGTGTGACGTCCAAACTGGGATTCAAGCTGTGTCGCAAAGGTATCCACTTTATTGGATGTGGCGACTTGGTTGCCATGATCAAGAGGTCGATTACTATAATAATTACGTTCTGGTTTTTAGTCCAAAAGAATCCATCACGTAAATTTAAACTAATTAATTTATGTTGCCAGACTTCTTCTTTGTGGGTTTTCACAAGCTTTTGTATTTCTTTATTCAGCCGATTGATTTCTCTCTTTAATGCCGGATCCCAAGTGAAACGATATATTTTCCTTAGTCGATTTCTGTGTTTCATTTTTTCACGGACGCCTTTGGGCAATCTGTACGCATTTTCATTATTGATAATGTCGGAGCTGGCTTCCGAAATGGAGTTTTGGATACAGTTCTTGAGTACATTTACAGCACAATCATCCAGATGGGGTGCGTAGATTGGCGAAATTAATAATTCTGTCTCTCATCAGATTTTGGAAGAGCAGCCAGTCAGTACGCTTTGTGAAGCTGTTTTTGTCTGGTTTAGGAATTAATCTACTGCAATAATTGGGAGATGATCAGACGACATCTCGTGTTTCACTTCTAGTCTTTCACGGATGGTAGTGGTTGAGAGAATTAAGTCTGGGATATCTGATCTTCCCAAGTTTTCAGGCTTGTACGTATACTCATCAGGCGAATGCAAGACGACAGGATAGATGAGAACGTAATCATAGAGGATTTTTCCGTTGGCATCGCTGAGTCAACAATTCCATGCAACGTGTTTTGAGTTTATATCACCAGCGACTATTATGGGGATATCAGATGGGAGTAAAGAGTCGAGAAAATCATCACTGACTTTTTTCTGCGGCCGGCTGTAGGCAGCCGTGAAATTAATACTTCCAAATTTTGGAAGCCAGAAAGTCACTGTTATTGTTTCACTGCTAAAGTCCGTGCTTTTCTTTACGAGACAAGAATTAAAAGTTCTTTTGGCATAGATGCTAACACCTTCTCCTCTATGGCTGGTACGATCATATCTAAATCGACGATAATTGGGGATGCTTAATTTATGGCATGACTGAGCATAAGTTTCCGTCACAACAGCGATGTCAATATCATACTCTTGAATAAAATTTTGTAACTTATGAATTTTACTAAGGAGCCCCTTAGCGTTCTAAACAAAAAACGTATGGGAGAGCACGATTTTAAAATATTATCCATGTACGGTCGTTTTTTGCATTGGGTCTTGAGATGTTTCTCCCCACTGGACCAAATCCCCACTGGACCTCCCTTAATAAAATACTTCACGAAATTTGTACAGAGCACTTTGAGGCAGATATGGAAAATCGCGCGATTTACATCCGAACAAATTCTACAGACGACTTCAAAAACACCACAGCAGGCCTTCAAAAAGGAAAAATTAGTTTTCACACTTATCAGATGGAATAAGAGTCAACAATTAAAGTTATTTTAAAGAACATCCTTAATGCGGTTACTGAATCAGAAATTTTCGATGACCTTAAATGCAGATTATTCTCAATCATTAAAGAATTCTGGAAGAAAATTGATGATACCAAAGTTATGCTACCCATTTTCCACCAACTTCACACAAATAAAAATGGAGAGGCCATTTTCCAGCTAAATAATATTTTTGACTTCAACGTACATATTGAGAAATATAATCCCCAAAAACGACCAATTCAGTGCTACAATTGCCAAGAAATTGGACATTCACAAACTGATTGCTTTAAAGCAGTTAAATGCGTAAAATGTACTGGCAATCATAGAAGCAATGCTTATATCCTAAAACCAGACGAAAAACCGAAATGTTTATTTTGTTCAGAATTTCACGTAAGCTCGTACAGGAGATGTAAAGTAGTATATCAGAAACGTTTTCAGGAAATGAATCCTGTAGCTACTAAATCAGACCCTCCGAAGAAGGAAAATTTTTCTGATTTTATTATATAACCAAATATTCAACTTCCCTCCAGCTCTCGAATTAAACACAGCGACATCCTAAAGAAATCTAAACATAAAACTCCAGAAGATCAACTCATTAACATTTCCGAAATCTTTCATAAGCCAAATGTCCGGCAACTTATCACTGCCATAGTCACCTTAGCCGACCAAATTATAAAAGCACAGACAACTGCATAGAAATTAATAATTGCTTTTAAAACTGTAGAAGTTATGCTCAAATTCTCAGAGACAAATTAATTTACGAAACTTGCTCCCTCCAACTCATCGCTTACCTAACAACGGATCGCGACACGATAGTCGCAACTTTTTTCTTACTGGATTCGTGGTCCATAGATGGCGATACGTTTGAAGAAAAAACTTTTTGCACTCTTTAAGTGGACTTTAAGATTCCTACTAAGACTTCCTAGTAGGGACAATAATTGTGGAGTAAAGACCGGAGGCCGTAGACTCGTCTTTACAGTAATTCACGTTAATTCATGTCAACACTTGGCAGAGCAGAGATTAAGAGATCAGGTAAAGATACATGTTACCTGAGGATATCGGTAGCACAAAAAAGCAGTAATCTGTTCGGTTTGAAGATGGCATGTTTTCAAAAATATTCACAGTTATTAAGCAGAAAATTGATACCACATTTAGTAAGGAGAATAAAAGAATAGAAGTGGGAAGAGATAGTGGATAATTTAATTGCAGAAGCAACTGCAAAATGTGCAGAAAAGTATCTTCTTTCTCAAGAATTTAATACAAATTTTCGAAAGCTTACCTATTGCAAACTGATTTTTAGCGAGTCACTGGCGGCCAGTTTTTTAAAACCACCACAATAAGCGTTGTTCACTGGGAGTAAGCAGGAAACTTATTGTTTATCTCAGGAATATCCCATTCGTTTCTGAAAGCAGAGCATCGAAACTTTCATTGTTTTTTTAGGATATTTAATCTATCAGTAAAATTTGCATAAGTTTATATTCCGAAGAAATGGATATAATTTCACGTAAATAGACCTTACATAAAGTTAGATGGCTTTCAGATTTTTAACTCGCGTGCGAATTCCATTTCTAATCTTAATACTTATGTCACTTTGTCATCAAATACTTGCATGTAATTTTTTGTTCAGTTCTTATCAAACAAAATAAATCAGAAATTTAGCTAGCTAATGACATGGGATGCATTCAAAAACTAATTAGTTGTTTAGAATAAGAACGTATTAGTTATCGAAAGGTCTTTTCCGTAGACTCACGTCTTTACTATAAAACATTGCATTTTGATAACAATTCATCTGGTCTATGTATATAACGTAAGCCAATATTTATAAATATTTAATGCTATTTTAACAGATTTATAATTATGCATGTTAGTAGCTTTGAAACTATGTTCTTTGCATATAACGAAAGGCAATATTTACAAATACTTTATGCTGTATGAACAGATATATAACTATGCATATGAGATACTTTGAATGTACCGGTGCATGGATTATTTCAGCCAGAGTTTGCATGCTCTCATGTGTGTTCTCTCGAAATGGCGAAGAAAAATACGAATGATTACACTACAGTCCGTAAAATGCCACCTTAATAAAACATTATAATATATATATATATGTGTGTGTGTTTTAATATGCAAATAAAATATTATATAATATTCTCATGTATGTTTTTGCCAATTTGCATGTTCTGTCCAATAGACGGTATCAGTAAAAAGACATCTCAACAAAACATTATAATTTACCAGAACACTTCTACCATGCTAAACTGAAATTATTTCCTTGGAAAGAAACGTATACAATTAGAAAGCATTTTCAAACTCTCCATGAGCAACCCAGCACCTATAGAAGAGAACTGTATCTTTTGTAAACCTTGCGAACAACTTGTATTGTGCTTCTTAAGAGATAGACAAAGTATATGGATGTCTAGTTTTTGCACCTAATAAATCTTTCTGCTTGCACGGCGAAAGGTCAAGCGTCTCTGAGAGTAAAAGTCTTTTAATTTCGTAGAATTTGATACGAATTTTTAAGGGGAGATACAAAAGTTGGTTAAATAAAGTAAGCCCATATTGCAATAAAAAATAATTAAGTGCTTGATTTAGGTAAGAGGATGAATGAGAAATATGATGTAATTATTAATGTTTTTAACGGGGAAAGAGCAATAATGAAATATTGCCATAATGAAAATTGCAAAGTGCCATAATGAAAGTCCGTATCTCCTGTCATCTAAATATGTTGTCCCCCAATGTACTGTAACATGTATGCACTGTACTGGGTATAGTGTTGAATATAGTAGCCTAATTTAAGAAAACATTAGAAATTGAGATGGTTCGTTCCAGTAATTGGCCACTCCTGACTGCTTGTTTCTTATCAGAGGGGAAAAAGGAAGCTAAAATGCTTTTGATTCAGGATATAGCACTTAAGTGCGTTTGAGCTACGTAAAAGCTCCGAATGAGCTAAGACGGAAAAAAATAGATATGATGATCAGAAAACAAGACCCCAAAAATAAAGGAATAAAATAAGATAAATAAATAAACAGTAGTAGCAATAATAATAAAACAATATTGTAATTACAAGCGGTTAATTTAAACGTGAAGAAACTTATTACTTACAAAGAGATTCGCAGTACTTAAAATGTATCGAAGAATTTAGAGAAGAGAGCAGATTTTTTTAACACAAAACTTATAAAACTTAATGGGAAAAAAGTTAAGGAAATGGAGAGAAAGGATAGATTTTATTTGAATAAGATTTTAATAAAGTCGATTTAATATGTCTAGGAGTTAGTTATTCTCCCAGACGTATTACCTGGATACTAAGATGGATACCAATTTATTCGGATATATTTATTTGTTTTACAAATGGAAAATAATTTTGGATTTCTAGAAATATTACCCCTCAGGAGACTAGAATTATTTTCTATTTCTCTCCCTAACACAAGAGCTGGAGAAAGAAATATAAAATAGAAATATTTATGTGTAATAAAAGAAAATGAAACGGAATAATAATGATAATTAAGAGGGAAAACAAGAAAAGAATTGCGGAAGTTTTTAATTAATTATTTAATTAAATTATAAGCAAATGAATAAAATTGACTAAAATAAGTAAATAAATAACAATGAAAAGAATAAATAAAGTAAAATAAAATTTAGCTTCTGAAAGTTAAAAAATTAAATAAATAAATGAATAAAAGAAATTCATTACCGCTAACCCTAGGCGCACTAAACAGATTTTAGTAACGTCTTAATGGGAAAACATAAACAGCATAAAAATTATTTAAATATGTAAACAAAAATAACAAATCATTAGGTAATACTTCAATTATGTAATTTGAGGAAATAAACCTGATTCTACAAATATTGCATCGAAAAGCTCATCATTCGAATATAGTTAAGACAGGCACATTCTCATTCGAAAGGAGATAACAATAGAGCACAAAAGCCCAAAAAACAGAGTAGTAATTAGCATGAGATATAAGTAAATAAGTTAAGAGAAGAGCGGAGAAAATATTGAAACTCTTATTCTTCCTGATATTCTTATTAGCAGCAATCTATCAGAGCACAACAGTTAAACCACCTGAGTGATGTTTTCACGTCTCTTAATATTGCCCAGGCACAACTCGACCGGGCTAAGTGTATACATTCCCTCTCCAAGGACGATAACTCCATTTGGAGAGCTATCTCCTAGTGGAAGAAAGGTCACAATAAAATTCCATTCCCTAAAGGCTTTCAAGGGATCCGTTACCTAAAAGCTGAGAAAGCAGAACTTTTAGTTTAGAACCTGGAATCTCAGTTTGGCATAAATAATATATATGACACAGCAACAGAGTACTTAATCTCTTTTCATTTCAAAGTACAACAAAACACAGACAAACAACATCGTTCCTGTCGTTCCATCGGAAGATTCTGGCTGCATAAAAAAAGTTCAAGTTCAAAAGGAGACCAGGAATTGATGTCATCTATAACAGATAATTCCCTGAAGCATGGAAAACGACTACAACTCGAGCCTTAAACCAAATAAACAATTGCTCTAGAATTATATTGCCCCATAAGCCTTTACTCTCCATCAGCAAAATCATGGAAGCAGTTATCCTCATCAGAATCTACAATTATCTAGAAGCAAATAATATCACAACACCATATCGGTTTGAATTCCTAAAGACACTGTCCACATGTAACCACGTTTACATAATAGCTGAAATAGTTGCGTAAGATATGGCAAGCCATAGCCATGGAGGGCCTTTTCCTCGATGTAGCCAGGGTTTTGACGGTGTTTGGCTGGATGCACTTGTCTACAAAATAGGTGTTCTACTCTTCGCGCTATTTTAGGTGGTGTGCCACAAGTGTTCCTAATAGTGCCAAAGTACTTTATCCTTTACAGCTCACCATTGGATATCGTATGACCTATTGCGTCTGCAGCGTTAATCGTTTGCTTACCTCTGACACTATTATCCGTCTTCTAATTTTCATGAGAATGAATATAGTGGCAGCAATGTTTCATCGCTTTGGTAAGGTGCATCATTCTTAACATGTCTTGCTTTCACTCCTGACCTGTAAGGCTTCAGTTTATACTTGATTTCATAATATAATTATAGGGATATTTTGAACCCCAAGCAAGATGAGGACAAAAGGAAAGGGCTATTCCTTCGAGTACAAGAAAAGAATCATGACCGACTAGCACGGAAGGCTTCGTATAGCTCCCTGTAAAGACAGTTGGATCTTTTCCGAAACGACGGTGGTTCCAAGCATCAGATTATATTTTATACACTGGCCAAGAAAAAGCATGTCTTACTCTAATTTTCGCGATTTGTCTGAATGGAAATAAAGTCCTATCTCCAATCAATACTAACTGCGAGAAAAATGAGACTAAACATGTTTCAGACATATCTGCACTTGAAAAATAATTTGCACAGAAACATTTATTAAAGCTAAAGAAGGTTTAATAACACTAATAATACTTCTTGCACTATGAGGTGACCAAAGAAGCCTGCTACTACATGTCGCATGTTCATTGCCGCAGTTAAGAACAGTTCATTGTCGCAGGACTGACTCCCAATTTCCAGATCCTTTGATATTGCTATAAAAATTCCATTCAAGAATAATTTGCGAATGGCAATAACAGTTGGATAATTACAGGTTTTGTGGAACTATCCATTTGTAACCTCTCTCAAATCACACGGAAAAAGATTATAAAGTGTGTCAAAGCTCTATGTTTTTTTTTAAATAAAACTTTAATTTTAACATTCTCAAGTGCTATTTTGCTTGCCTATTAACTAAACCGGCAATATGATATTCTTGTAGCTTGTTTTATTACTTCATTTACCGTTTTGTAGATAGTTACAGTAGAACTTCTTAAATGTAAGAATACTCATTTTAGATCTATGCTTTTCAATCAATTTGCATTCATTTTAGATCGTAGGTGCTTTTTAATCTATTTGTGTTCATTTTTAGGCCTTAGAATTCTTTTTAATCAACTAGTACTTAGAAAACTTTTTCTTAGAACAAGTAGCATATGTTATAACTAACAACAAGTGTTACTTGTTGGAAGCCGTGGATTCGAAATTTTTAATTACAAGTTACGAAATTACAAGTAACTTCGTGGAGGAATCAAGAACTTCCTCCATGAAACCAATTCTGTAGTTTGTCACAAGCAGCTGTGAAGATGCTTTGGAGAAGTATTATCTGGAGCAAGGTTTCCGTAGTTTATCTCCTTGCTTAACATAAATACAAGTCAGTTTTGTCCTTCGTGGAGGAACTTTGTAAATGACATTAATCATCCACGAAGATATTTATTTTTCTAGGTATATAACCTTGTGTACTTTGTAATAATCCAATAAATTTCAATCCTTCATTCTACTCTGACGTTCTTTATGATTAACTATTGTAACAATTAAATTAAATTGAACTGTAAATTAACTATTGTAAATTTATACTTCAAATTAAAAATGCCGCCCTAAAAAACGTTTCACTCGAGACGTCCCTCTTGCCCTCTCTTTTGATGCCACTGCAAAATAAAACATTTTATTGAAAGCAGAATGGAGAGTAATCAGCGTGGAAAACTGTAAAGTCCAGTTTTCAAGATGTTGTGAACTGGGTGAAAAATGCATGAGATAAAAATCACTGACAGCTGCATTGCCATTGCACTATGAATAGGCTACATGAACAAGGATAGGTAGAAGTGGCCAGGACACCAGAAGTTCACCACTGGTCGCACAGTATAGTTCCGCCACAATAATTGTGAAGTTCGACTTAGTTTTGTAGCAGAATACGCAGGGTGGGCTGTTCGAGAATCTCTCATCCTTCTTCCACTATGACCATCTTCGTATAATTCGCTGTGACTTTGAGTGTGCCCTTTGCCACACAAATATTATACATTTACACACGTTCATGGGATCTCCGGGATTCCTGCTTGGGCCTGTCACTATAGCAATCAGCGTCAGCAACCACTATACTGGCTGGATGATAATCTACATGATCAAACAGTGCTCATTTAAGGACTGTTCTATTGCTAAAAGGAGAGGCCCTCGCCGGGACTCGAACCACGGGCCTCTCGAATACGCGCCGAGCCTGCTGACTGTTGAAGATTAAAAATCTTCACTGGCACTTGAAGGGAGCCAGATATTACGGCAACCCTATTAGCTTATTCAGAATGCCTTTAGACGTCAGCGAGGATGGCTGTCTATGAAATCAGGTATATAATATCGGCACATATTATGTGAATATTCCAGAATATTTAATTTGAATAGTTGTATATAGTATTTGTAATATAAGTGTAAATAATAAAGATTTGAAAAGACGATGAAGACTCCTCCTCGACCCCGAGATTATATTTACTTCAGTTCTGACGCCAACAACGTGGAGCTTCGTTACCTCATTGAAGAGGTAAGTTAATTATTTTTGAACTTTAAAGAATATTAATGGATTTGAAAATATCAGTTATTGATGGTATAGTTAACCGAAGAACATTGTTGATGCATATTGATTTAAGAACAGTATTTTTCTGTAGTTTCGATTTTGATTTACTCAAGTTTATTTTGTTTAAACTGTTAATTTAAAATGGCAGAATTAGAAAAACATAAAAAATCAAGAACAGCGATTAGATCTCTAACCACAAAACATATCAGTAAAATTGATAATTTACTGAAAGATGAAACAATTGATATTCGTGTAAAATTAGATGAGATTAAGGATTTAAGAGATCAGCTACTAGAGAAAGAGAGTAGCTTAAAATCATTGGATAAAGAAATATTTAAGTTAACAGATGTAAAGGATATAGAAAATGAAGTTGTAGCAGCCGAAGAATACTCCGAAAAAATAGTTAAATACAAGGGTAAAATCTCGCGTTTCATTATTGAAAACGAAAGTAAACAAAATACAAGATCTGTTGAGTCAATCATAGAAACTGATAATGATTTCAGTGTTGCAAATAATTCTAATACTCTTAAATTACCTAAATTGTTAATATCAAAATTTTATGGTGAATGCAGCAATTTTTTGGAATTTTGGAGCCAGTTTGAAAACGCCATTCATAATAATGGCAATCTAAGCAAAATCGAAAAATTTACTTACTTGAAGACATTGTTGGGTGGACCTGCATTAAATTCTATTAAGGGGTTTACCTTAACTGATGAAAATTATGACCATTGTATTAAATTGTTGAGAGAAAGATTTGGAAGAAGGGACATAATTATAAATAGTCATATGACTAAGTTATTGAATTTAGAACCGGTAAAAAGTTCTAACAATGTTAAAGCATTAAGAAATTTGTACGACGATCTTGAAACAAATATTAGGTCACTAGAAAGTTTAAAAATAGAATCTGAAACTTACGGACAGTTATTATGCCCGATTCTTTTGAAATTAATTCCCGAAGATATGAATTTAGATTTCAATAGAAAACGATCATCAAGAAGGGAATTTAATGTTCAAGAATTGTTAGCGTTCATTAAGGATGAAGTTGAATGCCGCGAGATTACATCAATGTTACATAATTCTACGAGGGCTAAAAATACAAATTTCTCCAAATTCGAAACAAATAAAAAAAGATCAAATAATTCTATTCCAACAGCAGCTGCATTTACAACTAATTTAAAATATAGTTGTTTATTCTGTAATCTTAATCACGATTCTTTTCAATGTAGTAATATATCCGTGCAGGATAAAAGAACAAAACTGAAAAAAGAAGGTCGTTGTTTTAATTGTTTTCGTAGTTCTCATATTAGTTCTCAGTGTAGAATCAAAACTGAACCGTGTAAAAGGTGTAAAGGAATATATCATCATACGTCAGTTTGTCTGCCGAAAACAAAAACAACTGAAATTGCTTCCAATGTAAATTCTAGTTCTGAACATCGGTCTCCTACAGAAAATGTCTCTCATTTAAATACGGGAAATCAAAAAATAAGTAAGGTTTTGTTACAAACTTGTGTAGCAAAAATAAATTCCCCTTCTAATTCGGAAAATGTAACTGTATTATTAGATAGTGCTTCCACCAAGTCTTTTATACACAAAGCGGTGGTAACTAAGCTGAAATTACCGATTGTTAAAACAGAAAAATTAAAAGTATTTACTTTCGGTTCTAGAAACCCAATTGAAAAAATTTATCCGATTACAAGGGTAGAGCTAGTAAATACTGATGATTCGCAAAAACGCATTGACCTTGAACTCTTAGTTACTGATAACATCACGAATGCATGTGTCACTATTCCGAACAACATAATAAATAAATTATGCTCGAAAAGCGAATGTTTGGAACATATGTCTTTTCCTAGCTTGGGATCAAGGGTCGACATTCTAATTGGAGCCGATGCCTTTTGGAATATAAACACTGGAAATAAAAAACAAATTTCTAAGGGTCTGTACTGTATTGAAACTATATTTGGGAACACTCTCAGCGGAAATGCAAGTAATGAATCACAATTTAATTCTTTTGACGTTCAAAATTTTTGTTTCAGTGAAAGTGTATTATTTGTTTCTGAACCAGTTAATGCTAATTTAAACGACTTATTGCGTAAGTTCTGGGAACTTGAAGACATTAAACAGATAAATTTTCTCTCGCCGGAAGAAAAGAAATGTGAGGCACAGTTTTATGAAACTTATAGTAGGCTTCCAAACGGTAGATTCTGCGTTAAGTTACCATTAAAAAATGACAATAAAAATTTGGGTTACTCAAAAACGATGGCTATAAAAAGATTTCTCAGTGTTGAACGAAGATTAGAAAGAAATCCAAAATATCGAGAAATGTATAATGAGTTCATGGACACATATTTAAAATTAAATCGTATGGAAATAATACCACCTCATGAGAGAAAGGAAATATTAAATAAAACCAATTATCTACCTCATCACTTTGTAATAAAGGAGGATAGTACTACAACTGCTCTTAGAGTTGTTTTCGATAGTTCTGCATTAACATCATCGGGTATATCACTCAATAATAAATTAATGGTTGGTCCCAAATTGCAAGATGATATTTTTGATATTTTGATTCGATTCCGTTGTTACAAATATGCCATTCATGCAGATATCGCAAAAATGTACCGACAAGTACTAGTATTTGACTCTGATGCTGATTTACAAAGAATAGTATGGAGAAAGTCTCCTAACGAAAAACTAGAAGAATATCGTTTAAAAACTGTTACTTATGGTACCTCCTCCGCTCCGTATTTAGCCGTAAAGGCTCTCCAACAACTTGCTAATGAAGATGCAAAATTTCCATTAGCTAAAGATATCCTTCTGCGGGATTTTTATGTTGACGATTTACTTAGTGGGAGTAATTCCATAGCTTCTGGATTGCAGTTACAAAAGGAATTAATTTTACTTCTTGATTCTGGGGGATTCCAACTAAGGAAATGGTCGTCAAATGAACCAAAATTATTGGATTCCTTACCTGAAGGTTACATCGAAACCAAAAGCTCACTTGCTATTGATGAGGATAATTCAGTGAAAGCTTTAGGAATGCACTGGTATGCAGCATCTGATTATTTCTTTTTTAAGGTTCGCCTTACCACAGAAACTGAAAACTCAACTAAACGAAAAATAATTTCAGAAGTTTCAAAATTGTATGATCCTCTTGGTCTTGTGGGACCAGTTATTGTCTCAGCCAAATTAATCATTCAGAAACTTTGGATAGCTAGACTTGATTGGGATGAAGAACTTCCAGATGAACTCAAATCAGAATATCTACACTTTAGGAATGCATTTTTTCATCTTGAAGAGCTGAAAATTCCACGCTACGTTATGATTGATAATTTTGCTTGCGTTCAGCTACATGGATTTTCAGACGCATCTGAAAGGGCCTATGGAGCTGCTGTATACTTACGATGTCAAAATGAAGATGGAGAAATAAGTGTCAGGCTTTTGACATCAAAAAGCCGCGTCTCGCCATTAAAACAAGTGTCACTACCACGCTTAGAATTATGCGGAGCTGTTCTGTTAGCCAAGTTACTAAGCAAGGTTCAGAAAACTTTGAACGTGGATATCAGTTCATTGCACGCTTGGACAGATTCATCAATAGTTCTTTCATGGATTGAAGGCTTGCCAAGAAAATGGAAGACTTTTGTGGCTAATCGAGTTTCACAAATTCAAGATCTCATTCCGACTAATTGTTGGAACCATGTTCCTTCAGCTCAAAATCCAGCTGATATAATTTCTAGAGGTTCTTTACCTTCAGAATTATTAGAAACAACCATTTGGTTCAACGGTCCAAGTTGGTTAAGATTGTCGGAAGAACACTGGCCGAAGATTAAAGGTCAAGATATCTCTGATGAGACGATAGATGAAGAAAGGAGATCGAAATGTGAGATATCAATTTATTGCACCAGTACAGATCATGCTGAAACTCATCTTTTGGATTTAACTAAATACAGTTCTATAAATAAGATTTATCGTATTACAGCATGGATCAAGAGATTTATTCGTAATGCTAGGCTGAAGAAAGAAGATAGAGATAAGTTGACTTTAAATGCTGATGATATTGATGAAGCCGAGAACTACTGGCTTAGAAGGATTCAAGCTGAATGTTTTCCTGAAGAAGTCAGACTCTTGAAAATGAAGAAAATGATCCCCAGGGAATCAAAAATTAGAGATTTAAATCCATTCATTGATGATAAAGGCATAATCCATGTAGGAGGAAGACTACAAAAAGCAAATCTAAGCTTTGATACAAAGTATCCGATCATTTTACCGAAGAAACACAGATTCACTGAATTAATCGTAAGAGATGCCCACGAGAAGGTATTTCATTTTGGAATCGCTGACACTCAAACCCAAATTCGACGCAAATTTTGGATCATTAAAGGCAGACAGTTCATCAAATCTGTCCTTAATAAATGTGTAATTTGTAAACGCTTCAATGCACGTCCTGGAGCTCAGCTAACAGCTCCTCTTCCTGATTTTCGAATTGAACAGTCTCAACCATTTGCTGCAGTTGGTCTTGACTTCGCTGGACCGCTATACATAAAACACAACGAATCTAAGCATTACATCTTGCTGTGCACTTGTGCTGTGACAAGGGCTGTGCACTTTGAACTTGTCAGCAATCTATCAACTGAAACATTTCTTTTGGCACTCAGGAGATTTTTCGCACGAAGAGGTTTATGTTCAGTAATCTTCACAGATAATGCAAAAACATTCAAGCGAGCTGAAATCGATCTCAGGAACATGTGGAGAATAATCAATCACCCAGATGTGAAGACATTCTATGCCTCCCATGGAATCAAGTGGAGATACATTGTTGAAAAGGCAGCTTGGTGGGGTGGTTTTTACGAAAGACTTGTACGCTCTGTCAAAACTGCTTTAAGAAAGGCTTTAGGCAAAACTTCTCTCAATTTCGAAGAATTAGAGACTTTGCTCGTGGAAACCGAAGCTGTTCTAAATTCAAGACCCATCACTTTTGTGCATGCAGATCCAAAGGAACCTTATCCATTGACTCCAGGTCACTTCATCTTAGGAAATAGACCTCTGAACTTACCTGCAATCAGATTATCAGGAGAAGTACCTAAAAGTACCAGGGAGACATTAGTGAAAAGATTTAACTATCGAGAGACTCTGTCAAACCATTTTTGGAAAAGGTGGAAAAACGAATATTTGTTAAATTTGAAATCAGCGAACTCCATCAGTTCATTTAACAAATCTGACAGATTCAAAGTTGGTGATATTGTGATCATACAAGAGGACAAACTACCAAGAAACTTTTGGAAACTTGGTAAAATTATAGAAACATTTCCTGGTAGAGATGGTCTGGTTAGATCCTGCTCCGTTAAAACTGAACATTCAGTAATTAAAAGACCAATACAACTTTTATACAATTTAGAGGTCCAAAACTGATGCAATTGTTATTTGATTTATCTTTGTAATTCAAATTGTGCTATATTTTCTTTTTTCTTCCAGATGATGCATTTAAGAAATTTTCAATGTGTACGTGGAAACTTGCTAATCTTTGGTATAGAAGTATCATTAATTGAATATTAATTTGATAACAATTTACTAGTAACTTAATATTTTTAGGACTAGTGTTTGCTAAGTAGTCTTTAGTTTTAATGTAATATTATGTTTCTTTGTCATTTAAAATTTAATATTGATTAATGTCATGTGTTAATGATGCTAATTTGATGTGTTTAATGATGTATGATACTTTTCAGAATTGTTAGATTCATTGTTCTTACCAGTCAAATAACATGTTAAGGTTAACTTGAATTGTTTTCGAAGTAAGTATTACAATTTTGTTGTAATGTTTAAAATTTTACAAAGTAATATTTTTGTCAATGTTTGGACCCTCTGATGAACAAAGTGTTCATCGGGGGGGAAGATGTTGAAGATTAAAAATCTTCACTGGCACTTGAAGGGAGCCAGATATTACGGCAACCCTATTAGCTTATTCAGAATGCCTTTAGACGTCAGCGAGGATGGCTGTCTATGAAATCAGGTATATAATATCGGCACATATTATGTGAATATTCCAGAATATTTAATTTGAATAGTTGTATATAGTATTTGTAATATAAGTGTAAATAATAAAGATTTGAAAAGACGATGAAAACTCCTCCTCGACCCCGAGATTATATTTACTTCACTGACCGCTACACCACGAAGGCATGCCAAGAAGGCGGGAGAAATACCTTATAAACTCTCCCTTTTAAAGGGCGACTGGGGATTAGGGAACCCAATTGCCAAATCCTGGGAGTGAAGAATCATCATCCACTACCTTTTTTAGTTCGGGCTCCACTGGTAGAGACATTACGTTATTTCGAAGCAGGAGATTTGAAAAATTAGCAGTACCGTCTCCAGGATTCGATCCACGGACCTCTCGAATACGCGTCCAGCGTTCTGGCCACTACACCACGAAGGCATGCCAAGAAGGGGGAGGAATACCTTATAATTTTATTTAAAGATGGCACCAATTCAGGGACCTTAAAAGTATCATATTTGCAAACTCTTAAGATACACTTTTCAGATAAAAAGAGAAAAATCGAATCTACAAATCTTAGTATATGCTACTTCTATTCATCAAGTTATCGAAGGCTAAGAATGCATGTCGGCTTAGACAGGTTTACTTTTCCATTTTCAGCAAGGTTGGTGCTTCATGTAATTTTACTTTTACTTTTGATTCATACATACAACATAATGTATTCTTTAGAGAATGCACTTTTAAAGGAATCACGCGAAAGATAAGGCCATGTAAAACTTCAAGAACAGTAATTTTTCTTCAGCTTTTCCTTTTATTCTATTTATTTATCTTTTGACTCATTGAGACTTATTTACAATAATTAAAAGGCAAATATAGCCATTTAATTTTGTACTTAGAAAACATACATTAAAAAAAAAACATGAAATCTTTCATATTTTATATTACTCCCGAAGGAGCGTTCTTTAATATTTCGTGTGTTACCTTTATTTATTAAACATCATGTTCTTCGCATTTAAACTACATAAAATTAAATTCAGCAGCAATATCACAAAACATTTTAAAACAGCAAACCTTTAAAATTTCCAGTAGACAGTCTCGCGCGCTGGAGATAATTCCTTACACTGTTGCCATTGCTCTCTTTCAAATCGTTTAATTTAATCAAAAATTCGTGAAAATTATATAGAATATGAAATAGGCAATAAAAACAAATTCAAAATTCGGGCTTCCAAGTGCCCATGTTCGGGTGGATGATTACGTTATTAAAATTTCGATTGCTCTAGGTAACGTCATCTTTTCACAATGCGAGAAAAATACATACATTCATGCAGATTCTTCATTATTTAATTTCTTTAAATATAATACAGGGCGATAATATTTAGTGGCAACACTTAAAAAGTGATACGCCGAGTGAAACGATGCAAAATGCCTATTCAAGATTAATAGTCCCTCTGGGCCAACGCTTCTTTGGGCTAAAAAGGTGTAGAGGAACCTCGGTTCCTCCTTCTTCAAACGAAATGCATGTAAACCGAAGTATTTTTTCGTGGACCACAGATAGTTCTGTATTTAAACTTTACAACAGTACTTTGTGCAGAAGTTCGTAAGCCGAAATTGATGTAAATTATGAAATAGGAAACAAAAAAGATGAGCAGAGTATTAAACAGATAAAAAAGATGAAAGCTTAATTTAATTTTACTCTATCTTCACGAAGAAGATTAGACGACGTAAGTGAAAAATGAGAAAGATGTTGGTGTTTGGATGAGAAATTATCAATTATCTTTAAGGCATTTTGAAATAATCCTAGAATACCTTCAGACATGCATTTTACTTAAGTTTTTTCAGTTTTATGTATTAAAATTTTGAAATAACAAATACACTCATAATGTAAGACCTATTCCTTTATAAACTGCCATATAAACAATTACATAACTTACCTAAGCATTTCGATATCAAAACTTTGGAATCCTAGAAAACGTTGAAAATAATCAAGTGGAATATTATAACCCGGAACTTCTCTCCTTATGCCAATTTATACCCACCCCTTCTTCCAAATCTGTCAGAATTTCATATCAGTGATTTCCTTCGAAATTGTTGGAAGCAAAATAAAAAAAAAAAGCAGTGAAGCTGCGAAATAAAAAAAAGGGAATGGCGAAAGAGAGCTCTTCATAGCAAGTTTGGAACTTTCGAAAACTTCAGAACGTGCTCGGAAGTTCGCATTGAGAAGCGGAATAATAAAAAAGAAGTCTTTAGATATTGAGGTGACCGAGGAAAAAAAAATATCACTCAGACGCATTTAAAACAAGTTATGTGTATTTACCTTAGCTTGAACAAGCCTACCCTCTGACAAGATGAAGTATTAAACACATGTAAATAGTTTAGGATCATTTAGGTCATATATTTATGTACCAAAAGTATTACTGAAGTTAAAATAGTCCATAATTTCATTAGCATATAAAAATACAAAAAAAATGCTTAAAATCTTTCAAAAGGTAATTAAACTTCTTATATCTTCCTGGTATAAATTTGTAAAATTATTTCACGCATTTTAATTCATAATTAATGAAATTCCTCTTGAATGTCTATTCGTCGCTCTTCGGTGCCTTTTTAACAATGCAAAACTGTGAGTGCTAGTTTTTCAGCAGCTTCTTTTCATTCTATTCCCAGTACTGCTAATGCAATTTTTACTATAAGAGCATGAAATTATTTTGATCAGTCAGCCAAGTAATTAAGAAAAATGATGCTAACAAATTAACGAAAAAGAAAAAATTAATGCGACACCCTTGATAATTCCACACAATTCTTCAAAAATGTCATTCTTACACATTCGCTGAATTTTATTTGAGTTAAATTTTCACTGAAATAAATTAAACTTAGAAAAACAAGGAAGAAATAATAAATATTTTTTCTTATTTCGCTTCTTAAGTACAATGCAAATGAGAACAAAAGCAGCAGATAACCTTAATAAAAGAAAGAGAAGGACACTGTTAAAAATTCTATCATTCTAGAAAAATATTTAATCAGTGAAATTAAATAATATTTCGAAATAAATGTTTTTTTTAACTTTTAAAAATTTGCTTACTATTTTTCAAAATAGAAAAGCTTTATATTCATAAAATATTCCAACAGTGTCGTTTCGTTAAGCAGTTTTTTAAACCATTTGTGAACAGGTACATTGTGAAAAAAAAGAAAAAGATAAAAGAAAATCTGAAATGTTTCAGATTTTAAATTACGTCCAAAGGGGCATTTTTAAAACATATTATGTGTTACCTTTATTTATTAAATGTCATGTTCTTCGCATATAAACCATAAAATTCAGTTAAAGAACAATATCGCAAAATAATTTTAAAATAACGCGCTGGAGATAAAATCGGCTTTTGCAAATTTGTTCGTGTTTAATTTAAATGTGATAATTTGACTTGAGAATCTTAGTAAAAACTACAAGTTTGCCCAAAGTACGTAAGTCTCTTGTATTTCAGCAATAAATTTTCTTCTTGTCTATATGAAAATAAATGAAAAATGACAGCAGGCTTTAGTATTCACTGAGAACACAAATGTAACATTGTTCTCAGGACTAAGTACCCTTTCTTTCATGATTATCAGTCATAGTGGAAGTCAGTGAATTGTTCCTTCATAAAACAACTGGCTAACAAAAAATTAACGAAAACCGACCAATTTTCCTTTTTGTTAACAGTTCTTCTTCGAAACTATTTGAGTATAGTAACAATCATTTAAAATTTGAGTAAACTATCATAAAAATAAATTAATTGATGCAAAGAGAATAATCATTTTTAATCTTTTGATTTCATTTATAGAATATATTTTTAGAGCATACTTTTCGCGTCAGATAAAAATTAATGATAGCAAAAATGTTTTTTCTTAAATGGGTATGCTTTATTAAAGGAAATGCTTCTTCAAATAGGTGTAAATAATAGAAAATATAGCTCACACATAATATAATCTCTTAGGAGTACTTTTCCTTTATGGGCAGTCAGTTTTATTGTCTCTTTTCTCTACCTTTCAAATGTTCGAAGCTCCTGAATCATTGCTTGGTAATAACAACTTGCAGCGACATTAATCAAACTGAGTGATGACTATGTATCGGCATCGAATGCGATACGAAGTGTAAGTAATGTGGCTAGAGAAGCATAAGCTTTAAAGACTCTAAAGAAAGGAAATATTTCGCAGAACAGAAAATAAATGACACAGTGTCTTAGCAGTTCTTGACGTATAATCTTATGCTTTTGAGAAACTTCGAAGATTATCAAAAGTGTAAACTCTCAAATTGACGATTTCTTTGCCAGATTATTTCGCCACATTATTCATCATTATTATTTTTATAAGATTACCTGATTTTAAATCATAGTTTTAATCTGACAGTTTTTCTTGAATTATTTGTACATATTTAAAATAAAATCAAGTATGTTAATCAAAGATTGAAATATAACATACATTTTATAAATAAAATATCGTCATACTGTTAACTTCATCAAACTGAGGAATGATTTCTCGATTAGATGACTAAATAGCACAAAAAATTATTAGGAATTTAATGGACCAGAATCTATGTAAACCAGAACGGAAACTAACAACTTTTCTATCACTGATGAAGATATATCAAGTATCGCACGGAAAGTTTTAGAAATAGTGAGAAATCTTCTACCTCATTCATTTCGAAAAACAACGGGCAATGGAGAAACATCATGAAATCATCTTCGAAGATAAGTCAACTCAATATTTAAAGAACATTCTGAATCCAACGATAAATTTTATCTTCAAAGTATTAGTTCTAGAGGAAGTTTTCTGTTAAAGGAAGAAACAAATGTGTGGCTCATCACAGGCCTTTACTAAGTGACTTCAACTGATAATTCACTGAGCTCTCAAAAAGAACTAGCAACTCATCGTCCGGCACTATACTGCTGTGTTGCCTCGAACCAGAGTTCTACAAATAGCACTACAAAGGTAATCCTATGCTTTATAGGATTTCATCTGAATAATCAGTTCGAGAAGTCGCTTAACAATACAGATTTTTTCCTTCACCGATTCGTAGGAATGTTACGAAGAATGTTGGAAGCTTTACAGTAGCTCCCTCTCGTCTTTTCAGAAACTAATATTTTATTTTTTCCAAAGTATGACGAATCAAAAATTGTTTTTCTTCGGTGCTCAGAGCAGAATCCCGAATAATGACTTTAAGAGTTTATTTTGTTTGTCAATCCGGATGTTACATTTTTGAAGGCAATATATTGCAACATTTCTGGGTTTGGCAATGTTAAAATCCAATAGAATAAAGTTTTACTTCAGCATGTTCACAAAATTAAAACCTTTTGTGCATCAAAGAGTGTTAACAAGTTTTTCCACTCAATATCAGACCTAGGGCGAAAGCTGGAAACTTTCATCTAGGCTGATGGGGAGCTTTAGTTTCCAGTGTAACTTCATCTAGCTGGTATCTTATACCTTTAGGGAAACAAACTAAATTTTGATGAGTAGTTCGGCACTTTCATGGAAGACGATAAAGCCTGAGCTGGTGTCTTGGTTAGGGATAGATAAGTTATCTTTAGCTTGGCCAGCAATAGTTGTTACTGCTAGTTCCTCCGGTTTCTTCGTTTCTGGATTCTGGAGTAGGATCTTTGGTTTTATTTTGCTGCTAGCAAAGAAGCAGCAGGGACTTCATCTGTGTGTACCTCAGGTGTAGGATCTGGATCGTCAGTTTTAGTCATCTTGGACTGTTGATAACTATTCAGTTGTAGAGAGGGAAGCTTTCATCGTTTAGAAGAATGATGAAGTCAAGCTCTAGTTTCCTAACCTTTTGTCGACTGGCTTATACAGGCTAGCTTGATTTGAGGATCATCATTATCTACTACCATAGTCTAGAAAAACAGATGTAGATTAGGATCGAAAACAGGAGAGTGTAAGTGACTTCAGCATGATAAAACTAAATTAGAATTGGACCTGAATATGTTCCTCACTGATGGAATAGAAAGACAGCTGGACGCTAGTAATCTGGTCCAAGAATTTAAATCCGGGTTAAATATCTGGCTGATAAAACGCTTTTGCAGATTTTACCGTGTGTGACAGGAAGACCAGGTGGTTTTCTTCAAAAGGTCCACCTTGAAGAGATACCTACCCTTATACAAGTAGCTTTTGTATGATTTTATGCAATCAAGAAAACAAATAAATAAGTAAAGGGATCGAATACATGAATAAGCAGATTGTTTAATTTCGAGAAATGAAAGTAAAGAGACTTTTTTTTAAATTAACCTATAACTTACCTATGTTAAATCATTCTTGAACTTTCTGTCCATTTTGATTCTTCTTTCTCAATTAGCGTTCCATGGGAACCCAACAGACATAGCCCATTTTAGCGATCTTCTGTCACTGTTGAGCACAACTACGTTTTATTGTACATAAAGTACTAAATGAGTGTTTAACAGTACTTGTAGCATACATGGTTGAGGCAAAGAAATTAAAAGAGCATGTTTCATTGTTAGGGAAAAAGCCATCGCTTATTCTATCAAGTATTTCAAAGTTAACTTCTTTATGTTATCGATCTTTGTTTCTTTCAAAAATTGTGGCAGAGTTCTACCGCAAAAACAAAATTTTCCAAACAGCGTAAATCGTAAAACACTGCACGTTTGGGCTAAACCCTTTGTCTGCCATCTTTAAAATAACCACAAGTACAATAAAAAATAGCTGATAAATCGTTGCTCGAAATTCTAAAATTCATCAATTATCAAACGTTTTCAAACCATAAAAATCATGAACACACTGAACGTTTTTTGTTGACTTCTTCGTCTGATATTTTTAACATAACCACAAGCTGTATTAACAGTAAATAAAATGTTAATAATTGACGCTGGAAAATATTTACTTCCACTCATGATATAAAAGAGATAAGAAATTATTAGAGATCTTATAAGGTGTTTCTTCCGCCTTCTTAGCATGCCTTCGTGATGTCATGGTCAGCAGATTCGGCGCGTATTCGAGAAGACTGAAGTTCGAGTCCCGGCAAGCGCATTGCCCATATTTCAAGTCTCCTGCTTCATAATAAACCTAATGTCTCTACAGTTTTCCAAAGATTCATCAACTGTAGAGGTTGGAAGATATTGTTGAACTTTTACAATCCCTAGTTATTAATTCAATGCTATTATTTTGAGCTACAGTTCAGGTGGGCCACAAAATATTAATTCAATGCTATTATTTTGAGCTACAGTTCAGGTGGGCCACAAAATACTCTGGCATAAAGCATTTCCTGTTTTATGATGTTCTTTTACAAACATTAAAAGTCTCTTTATGCAGTGCATACATTGTAACATATTTAGATTTTTTGATTATAAGGTATTAGCCACAGGTAGCATAAGCAGGATACAGGTGTAACATTAATATCACATCCAAGCCGATGAACTTGAACTGCAAGAAGATGTTGAAGTGCAAAAAGCGGTGATATATGTGTTAAAATCCTTTCAATGGGCATACAAATTGAAACGATTAGATTTGTTTTCTCTGTTTATATGTGTAGACTCTACCGCGCACATATAAATAGAGTATCAAATTTAGCTAACCTTCCAACTTCGACTGTTTTTTTTTTTTTTTTGATAGACATATGCTTGCTGTTTTCAGATGTTTCGTTTTTTTTGTGGCAATTAAGATTGGCATAAAGATCTTAAGCTGTTAATTAATCTGTGTTATTGCTTCGAACGTGTTTTCGTGTTTTCTAATTGGTTCTTTAATTTTCTTTGGGTGAAACATGGAAGAAACATTCTTGAAAACTCTATATATCTGTTTATGATGGGATCAGAATAATGTTGATGATAGTAATAGTAATAATAATAATAATATACATTTAAAAAGTAATGCAGTTGGTTCTACTTCACCGAAAAAAAAAGTCAGATGCGGACACCGCATGACTTCCTTTTTTGTCTATTAAATTATACAAGTTTTTTCTTCCCTTTTTTGAATCGTATTTCTTCGAATTATGCTAACTTACAATCGATAACGCAAGGTAAATTGAAAATTGCGTCTAAAGTTGCAAACTTTAAAAAGAATATCCTGATCAATTTTTGTCCCACCGGAATCAAACTTCTTGTATTTTTACTTTTTCATAACAAGTATAAAACTTTCCCACATATAAGTAAGAGAAACAGGGAGACAGCATTAAAGGTTAGATTTCATTATTTCTCGAAAATTAACTATTTTTTTTTAAATTTACCATTGCAAAAATGTGAACATTCTCGTTATTTGTCTGTAATTGGTAGTATAGGACTAAGACCAACGATTGCGAAAATAAAGGCAGAGTAAGGACTTTTAACACAGATAAGGGGAGTGGCTATATATATATATATATGCTTCATTCATGACTTACATTAGTCAAACGTTTACTAGTACTACCTTAGGACGAGACGTTTTCGAGATTCTAAATGATTAGAACCTCCAGTAGTATTTTTCCGTAAACGAGCCATCTTAACTACCTCATCTCCTTTAAAATATCTTTTTCGCGATTTACGAACCTGCAGCTTATGCGCATTTCGACTTGGATTTTTAACTTTGTTCCCATAGTACTTGCAAAATAAATTTTCTTTCTTATGAATATATATAATTTACTATAAATTATTATGAATATATATATATATATATATATAATGTGGGAAATGAAATATATGAGAGAATTACTTAAGGATTGTAAGAACCACCAATGTGCCCCTACCTATTTCCATTTTTATGAACTTGCAAATTTCTACTAGTTTTTTTTAGTTTTTTCTCTCAACAACAACTAGAAAATTTGTCAACTTTCACAATATATATATATGTCTAATAAAGAAACACTTTTGGTACAGCTGATTGCAATAAAAAGGAAGATGCACGACTGGATGTAATAGCAGTCTCATAGTTTAAATTCGCCATAAAATTTCAATGTCCTACAGCTAATTGGTTTATTAGTTATGCGAGATATATACTTACATACGCACAGACATTATCAAAAATCCACTTTGAATTTGTTTCACAATCCGTTTCTAATAAAGAGTTCCTTTTTCTCTCCGTACGTGCAGACGTTACGGGAAAAAATATTCCAAATGGATCTGGGGATGACCAAAATGGATATTTCCGCTCAAATCTGAAACCCTAAATTTTTCGCGTGTACAGTACTTTTTTTACATCCCACAAGGAAGTAAAAAGGAAACTAATTCCTTGTTAGACTTCATTTTATAACTTACTTTATTAGCATCAAAAAAGGATATGAGCTTAAGTTAGCTTCTTTAAACATCTTTGGATTTCATTTTTTCTTCGTGTGTATTAGTCTCAGTGGAATTATTTTGACTATCTGAATAATCTAAATGTATGCGAAAATTACCAAGTTCTGCAACCATTCTCTCAAGCACAGTTTCGATTTCTTATAAATCCAGTTCGCATAAGAAAATTACACGTATTTTAAAACTGTTTAATAATAAATGAAAAACTCAAAACCTAATTACTGCCTAAGCTCACAAGGCCCAAGTCTAAGCCGTTATGTCTCAGGAGACCCCAAATAAGTCATTACTGTTCTTTCCTCTTACACAAACGCAAACAGCATTAGGTGCTTCTTAAAGAATGCTGTAAATACGGCGTCGAAACGTTTTAATAGTTCCAGGTTGAAATATATTCGACATTTGCTTTAAATTATTCAAGCCAACGTTTTAATTTATGTTATGTATTACGGTGTCTCTTGCTACAAATAGTGAGCTGCAAGTGGCTGGTTATTTGGTTAAAAATGGTTACAAAAAGTAATAAATTACAAAAGCCCACCTCCAAGAATTTTCTTACACCTATTACCAACGGCAATGTATGAAACCTGGCTTTTTATGGAATACCTAGGAATTTTATAGAATATTGAAATCTGGCTGGCAATGTATGAAACAATTAACATTTACCACATTTCCTAGGCATGGTGCAGAAGGTAATACAATACGGGAGTGTGCTGGAACTCTCCTGGCCGATAATAATCGGCCTCATGGTTAACACAGCACACCCAGCATAGAATAAAACAAAAATACAGTTAAAAACATCAAAGCAAAGTTCCCGGTATTGTTCTGTTGCCATTTATCAAATGCTTTTCATCAAATCCTTTGCCAAAACCTTCATCAAATCTATCAAATACAGTTCATCAAATCGTTTGCAAATAACTCTTCTTTTTTTTTTCCCGTGGCAATGGAATTCTTTTATGTTACCATGCTTTTCCCTGGCATTTCGCAATAATACGCAGTCTTCGTCGAAATGTCGTGCACTGCCTTCAGCACTGCAAAAAGTACAAAGACTATTATTTTGCAAAATATTTTCAGGTACGCTGGGAAGTGCCCGTGGATTATTTGATTTTAATAAAAATCACATATCATTCTCATATTTTTAGAAACTTCAAAGTTCAACAAATAACCTTTCCTTTTTTGGGAATATGTTCCATTTCTCTTTCCAGCAATCATAATAGAAATCCTTGTCAAATGACAGCAGAGCAAAGCATGAATTACATCAATGTCACAAATTCGCTTCGAATCATGAGCTTATTGTCAATGGTGGATTAAACCAACATGATGAGGATATAATTACCGAAGAAATTTTCGTTCTGCGACCCGTTGTATGGGTTTTAAGGAAACCAGTGATGCACGTGCTTTTACAAAGTGTCATAAAAATTCATACCTTCTGTGGCAATGTGAGGGAAGATAATGAAATGGCTATAATTGAATAAAGTAATAATATTTTAAATAATAGCTTTATCATATCATTTTTTCATGCTTTGCCTAAACAGCATTTGCAGTTCTATAGAGTACCTGAGTATTATATACAATGTCTAGGGAAAGTATATAAAAATTCACATATTTCATACTTTGCCTAAAAAGGCCAATCATTCTATAAAATGCCTAGGTAGAGAATGCCGGTATTTCATACCTTGCCGATAATATATCCATCCTGTCATTTACTACGCTAAATTTTTGACAGCATCATATGTAACATATTATATATTTATATTAAAGATAATTTATAATATTTATAATATTTGATGGTGGGAATATCATTCATTACTTATAATAATAGTGTAATTTTAAAATGTTATCTTTAATATAAATATATAATACCAAGGGTACATCTTGCTCTTAAATTTTCAGGGCAGATCTTGGAGGGGGCAAGATGGTGCATAGCACGTGGGCGGCCAAATTTAATGATAGTTAAATGATTATCAAGCGTATTACATTTCTGTAAAAAACGGTGGCCCAATCTTAATTTGCACTTTGGCTGCCGACCATCCAAGATTTGCACTGTAAATTGCCGTTTGTTATTAATATAGTGCGTTTTTTTTTTAAAAACTGAAACGCAAATTAAATTCTCATACCGTTTTGAGTGCCACGACCACTGATAACTGGCAATATATCAGGAGGCGTGCATGATCAATTAAATACGTTACGCCGAGTAAAATGTTAATACATACCACGCAGTTATTAAACAAGGAAACATGTTTATGCAATATAGTTAAAATTTTCAGAAAGTCATAAAACACTTTTCAAATTATACAACTTTTATCAGGTTTCATTGTGCAGATAAAGGAAATTTTCCTTTTATGTACAGAAGTAAAACAGATGACTGCCGCGGTTACTGAAATAAACAAATGCCGATTACATAAGTTAATAAAATTCATTTAGTTGCTGATAAGAAATTCGTAATAGATAAGCATTAAGATAAGTTTTTTGAGATAAAATGATTCAGTACATAGCATAACCAAAATTACTATATGAGCAGACTACTTTACTTTTGTATACGATTTAGTACAATACAAAACGTGAGAAAGCATTTCTCATATCCTGTTTAAACTATCATTTCACATTTCTGTTTAAAACAGCGCAAGCATTACAAATATTCTATTTAAATAGTTTTTCACATTTATTTAGTAATTATATGAGTATAATTCTAAAGCAGGCTTCATCAAAATTAATTCTTAGAAGCCAACAAAACTCGATCTAATTTAGGCTTCTTATTGACTTGACCTTATTCCTACTAGACTTCACTGCTGAACTTTCTTAAGGCTTCCAAGGATAAGCTTTTTGAAATATCTTTTTGTCGAGCTCTTTGTACAAAAATTTGATGTTAAATAATTTTTTCACTTTATTGCACTTACATAAGAAGAAATAATACTTATACGATGACAAAAATCGTATTTTCTGCAGACTGCTAGAAAAACATTCTTTTATATATCTTATGTACAGTAATATAAATAACTCTTGCTTTGTAGAAATGTATATTAAATTTCAATGTATTTTTATTCAATATAGTGAATTTGGCAGTTATTATTCAGAATGAGGCTCAACCTTTGTTTAAGCTTGCTTAATTAAACTTTGTTTAAGCTTGCATTTTGATTTGTGATTAATCAGAATTATCATTAATTAGGAGTAGAATACTAAATGCTTAATTCTAATATAATAAATTCACCATAAATGAATGAATATATGACATATAGTATACTTTCATGGGTTTCGATATTACATTCGAAAGAAAGATTATTACACGCGAAGAAGAGAAGAAGATTATTCATAGAGCCAAGCTTTAAAGTCAAAACCACGCTTTTGGTTTTTTCCAAGTTTAACGTTAATAAGAGCCACTTTCCTTAGAAGGTTCCCCCCGAAGGCATCTCTCTTCTTAGGAAGATAACCCTAATGGGTTTAACATAATCAAACAGTTCAATTAAATTCCCTTCAAAGAGTTACACTTGCAATTTTGATTGATATAGGAAAAGAACTGTGAATTCAGCAACTTTTGAAGTGACATACGTCAAGCTGCGAAACAGAAAATTTCCATCGTGGTAGCACGTGGCAACAGAATTGCACTGCTGTTACAAAATGGTGACAATGCAGGAAAACAATTCTTACGTATTGGAATATATGAGATCTTCATCTATTACTGGGAAGCAACATGCATTTAAAAGATAATGCGGAAATAACCTTCAAGTCATCACAGCATTCTGGTATGTTCAGTGGAAGGACACTGGTTGCTTGTATAAATGGAAAAGCATGAGGCTACAAAGTACGTCCAGTGAACTAGTGTAAAGAGAGAGGCACTATATTCGAAAAAAAAAAAAAAAAAAAAACCCGGGGCGATTACTTTACATCTGTTCACCTCCTCTCTTCAGGTGTCTTATTCTAACATTGCGTGATTTCTTTCATCGAAAATACCTTAAGGATCGTGTTTACACGTTTCTACTGGCAATAAAGTCTGCATAATTCAGAGAATGTCTCATTTTAGGATGTCCACTAATAAGAGAATGTAAAAAAAAAAAGGCAACTACCGAATTCGAATACCTCTTGGGTGGATGCCCTGGGACTAATCAGGCACACGTAGGACACCCGTAGCTTATTTGAAAAACCTGGTAATTTTCAGCCTCTATTCATGCATCAATAATAATTGCTCATATAATACTTCTGAAAGTACAGTTTTCTGAAATCTGAAAAATTATTTACCTTTGCTTATATTCAGATACTGACAACGATAATTAAAAACATTTGAAATATTCAT
>KK122101.1:124826-204848 GCA_000611955.2 Stegodyphus mimosarum | reverse complement strand
GTGTGATTAATTTAAACTGCTAATAGGATTACTGAAGGTGTTTGCATTTTGCGCGCATAAAATACTGCATGCAACGAGATTATTGTTTTTTTAAAACTTTGTAAACAAAGCGCGCTTTTTATTTTTATATGAAATCTTATAGAATTATTTAAAATGCTTTTCGATTCTTGAAATGCGCAGAGCCTTCTAATTCACTTTTCTTAAGATTCCTACAATTTTAAAAATCTGAAATATTTAAGAAATTTTCTATAAAAGGTTTTTATGGAAAAGGCTTTTTCAGTTCATGATTTAACTTACATGTTCGAAACTATAGTTAGAAGCTTTAAGAAATAGTCATTTAGTGAAAAAAAAGATAAAGAGAAGATATCATTACCAATAGAAAATTTTAAAAAATTCAACAATTTTTAGTGAAGTGATATTGGGACTTCTGTTGAAAGTATTAGTTTATTATAGAATGTTTTAGCAAAGTGCCTTTATTACATATTGGGTATTCTGTTGAGATGGCAACAAATTTCCGGGGGGTGGCAGAAAACTTCAATGCGAACAGAAGATTCCGTGAAACATGCTATCGCAAATCGGTGTAGTCTAAAAAAACCGTGAAAATACTTACTTGACCAGGATCTGCTGTCGAGAGAAGATGGAAGGCAGCATGATGGTTGATAACTTCTGTGGGCTGGCTCACTAAATTTGTCATAAGCAAGGTCGCAAAATGTGATCGCTGAGGTAGGTGTAATAATTAACATTAAGAGAAGTTTTTTGAGATAAAATGATTCAGTGCATAGCATAACCAAAATTACTATATGAGCAGCCTAGTTTACTTTTGTATACGATTTAGTACAATGCGCGGACAACGAAAGAAAGCGTCAATGGGATATAAAGCTCTAACAGTAAATTGCATTCTTCATCCTCAAACCTCATAACGACTGCACGAACTAGGAATATGCTGATATACATTTTATGTGGGGCCAAGCAGAGAGTGGTGGGCGTTCACCACAGCGAATATATTAAGCGTTGTTTGCACTGCAGGTTTTTGCCAAGATATATTGATGGAAATGGAGTATTTCTATTCAGCAAGGTCTGTGTAAGACAACAGAACAATATGTTCATCAATTGGAAGGATTCGAAATGCTAGAATGCGTACTACAGTGGTTTGCCGATTACCCGTTGAGAAGTGGTCGCAGTTGCATTCGATAAAATGCTCTCTTTCCACTAGGATTTGTACTAATCCTAGACGATGAGGACTATCTCCGATGTGTAGATTTCAAGTGCTGGATAATTAATGTCACCAGAAATCATCCATAATTTCTCAACACTGTTTCATTTTCGTTTTCATTTTGCAGCTTCACGCACGAACGCATGCTTAACAATTGCAATGCACAGATAAGGTGTAAGACTCTCTACGCAGAATTCCTCAGTGATTTTCTTTTGGACGCATACCATCTAGAACAATGTGTTTTTTCTAAGACATGCAGCACATCCTCTTAGTTTTGCTGCAAGGAATGTCATTCACAGTACTGAGGGACATGTGATCTACTGTTAAACCTTAAAATCGCTTACCAACTGCACAGGTATTATTTGAAAATTTGGTTTTGAACAGATATAACAAGACCCGGTCTTTAGCAAGACAACGGAAATGCGATGATAGGCCCAATAGTGATAGTTGAGTTTAAACTTCTAATTTTAAACAATGCTGCGTGCCTTTAAATTTGCTCACTTACTGGTGTCAGCGAATTATTAAACGTGAGCCAAGAAGGACGGGATAGAGTTTAACTCAAGGTTTGTTAGTAAAATTTAAGAATAGCAATTGCCACATCCTTATATTGCTCTTACTTTGAGTTCTACTGCAGTTTCGTAGATATAATTGTTTTTTGAAAATTAGGTACTAATATGTTTGGTCATTTATAGTATTTTTGCTCTTACCCAGATTCATAAATTAATTAACTACAATTTTGCTCGCTCTAGTAATTTAATGTGTTGCAGATTGCCTTGATAGATAATAATTATAAATTAATTGTTATCATCTTAGGTTATGTTATATAAGAGTTTTAAGAGCAACGCACGCACACACATGCATGGAATTGTCTGAAACTTCAGGGCCAATTACTGAATAGCAACATAGGAGAGAGCTAAAGGAAAATTCAGCATAGTCATACTATATCGAATAGTTTATTTAAAGAACAAATCACGAAAACAAGGGCAATTATGACTAAGGATTTTGCTTTGTAGACTAAATTTTACCAGTAAGTAAGACTTTTGACTCTCTGATCCATTCGGTCTGTCGTTCAGTAATTCCAAACAAAGGGCCAGACAAATGATAGTGAGAAATACTATATAGAGATGGGCATTCATAGAAATGACAGAGAAATAATGGAATTACTGGACGGAAAGTCATGGCAGCCTGAGAAAATCCAAGAAAAGGACCAACCGTGATGCTTTGCTTCATTACTAGGCATACGACGTTATATTAAAAGTAGGTTTGTGTCTATTCCAGTTGTTATAAAACAATATCGGGATGAAGCAATTTCTTCGTTAGCCTAGTTATAACTGCCGCCACACTTTGCATTACCTGCCGATAAGTGCTGAAAAGTGTCCAGCCTGATGTGCGCAAAGTGTGCAGCCTGGTCCAGCCAGTGACCAAAGCAGTTTCCTTTGGCATAAATGGTCTTTCATGCGTTTCTAGAGATAGGCTTGTCCAGCTCACAGAATTTATCGGCATCTCTCGCGGCTGAGATAATTTTCTGAAGAGTCGCGTCATGATGATAGTTAAACATCCCAGGTAACTCTGCTCACTATTTTCACAATAGTAAAGTATGTTGACGACGTTCTGAGAGCAGTTTCATTAATATTTTTATTATAGCATATTTAAGACAATTTTCAAAAACGATTATGTCCGGCGATACCTTTAGCACGTCAATATAGAGATTGTACTTGTATTATCATATAAACTCCATACAAGTAATGCCTCATATGCCCCATATTAACCAGCAATGCCTCATATAAGTAGCTCGGTTACCCATTTTCAATGAGATCGAGTTCATTTGGCTGATACCTCTGTATTCACTCCAGAACATTGATGAACTGGTCTAATAGTTGGTCTATACCTGGTAGTCAGTATGACAGGGAAAAATGCGCTGAACTGTGTACTTGTATTCCTCATCGAAAACAGTTGATAACGTATTCACAGGTGACAATATAATATAGTGATATTTTCTTCTTTTATAGCGATTTAGCGAAATAAATGATCTTGGCGTTTCTTGAATTACAATGATAATATAATTAATTTTTTTATTCATGTATTACTGTCATAAGAAGGATTTTCGGAATACTCAGATCAGCGATTGTCAAACTGTGGGGCGTGCCTTCTTTGGGGGGGCGCGAGCGAATCGAAAAGTAGAAAATAAAAGATTATTTAAAAAATTATTAATTTAGTGAAAGGAAGCGAAACCAAATACATTCTGACGTAATAAAAAACAAAGTACACATTTACACTGATACAATGTATCAGTGTAAACATGTATCAGTACTGCACAATGTATTGGATAATTAATTTATCAATACTAAATAAAGAACAAGTTTATTAACTACTAGTGACTACTATGGGTTGTCTTGCAGAGCAAAGGTATTCAAACCAAGGTTTAATATTAGAAATTAACACTCTAAGTTCTTTTTCTATGTTTAACTGAGATCTATATTTTGTCTTCAGAGCAGCCATTGCAGAAAATCCTGTTTCACAAAGGATGTTGGAAATGATAATGGTATATGAAATGCTTTCGTTTTCAGTGTAGAAAATTCATCATCCACCCCTGCCCAAAATTCAGAGTGGTTTATTACTAAATTGCCTTTTGATTTCGCCACTTGAGTTGAAATCTATGAAGATTTCTTCTCCGACAGTTGAGAGCCTTTCTGGAGTATTTTGAAATGAATCCCTAACTCACTCATAATTTGCTATTAAAATGTCGTGAGCAAGAAAATACTTTTTAAAATTCTTTGCCAGCATGGCTAAATGATTTTCAAGGGTTTCAGAAACACCTTACACATGTTGTTGTTCGGCCTTGTAAATTTATAAGGTTTATCTCCCACATTCTTAGCGTGCCTTCGTGGTGTAATGGTCAGCACACTGAGCCGGTATTTCAGAGGTCCGTGGTTCGATTCCCGGCGAAGGCCTTGCATATTCTTCATGACTCCTGCTTCCAAAAAAACCTAATGTCTCACTGGAGCCCTGCGCCCGAACTAAAAGGGTTGTGGATGATGACTCTCCACACCCAGGATTTGGCGACTAGGTCCCCTAAAACCCTAGTCGCCCTTTAAAAAGGGGAGTATATAAGGTATATCTCCCACATTCTTAGCGTGTCTTCGTGATGTAATGGTCAGCACACTGAGCCGGTATTTCAGAGGTCCGTGGTTCGATCCCCGGCGAAGGCAATGCATATTTTTCATCTTTCCTGCTTGTAATTAACCTAATGTCTCTACAAATTAATCCACATTTTCAAACATTTCTAGGTTTTTTTCTTTAAATTTCTGCTCTATAATTTCAGTTTCTACAAAAAGCATTAATTTTATCACTCGTCTCCAACATATAAATATATTTGTTACTTGGAGGGTAAGATTCAAGGTATTTAATTTCTCGAATATATCGACCAGGTAGCTCAATTTCATCATAAATAAACCATCTCAAAAAACTTCCCAGCTTCATGTTGGTTTTCGTCTTCTAGAAAAGTGGCAATTTCGTCTCCTGATTCATAAACACACTGCAAAATTTTCCCACGTGATACTATCTTGCTTCGCAATAAAATAACAACGGTGAATGTACTGCACCCATGTCTTTACAGAGAGATTCTTGATTTTGGAAGTCTCATTTTTATATAATTTACAACAATCACAATTATCGTTGGCACAATATTCAGACCATTTCTTGGTCATTCATTCCTTTGGAAGCCAGACCTCCGTGGATCATGCAAAGTGTTCAAATTCGGAATGGAGATTTTTGTTTCATAAATGCTTGTATTCTTTGGATTCTTCCAGACATTGTACGAGCACCAACGATGCATATTTCGACACATGTTTGCCACTCTTTGTTTGCCTCGTTTATAAAATTATTTAAAATATGAAATGATGCTAGTTCTGTTGCTTTGAGTTTTATTGGTTTACAAAAAAGTAGTTCTACTGCTGACATACCAGAACAAAATCCAACATACATAACGAAATGAGCATCTGTTTTGCTATCTGTTACCTCATCAAGTTGAATTGAAAACAATTTGTCACGCAACATCCCGAAAAGATGCTGCTGTACATCTTCGTCTATATCATCGATTCGACGGACAACAGTATCATTTGATAGAGGTATGGACTGCAAGTCTTTAGCAAAATGATCTCCAACAAACCATCTCAATTGCAGCTCGCAAAATAAGCTCTTCGCCAATGGCGTGAGGCTTTTTACATCTGGCTATTTTATATGAGACTTTGTAAGAAGCAAGTAAAGCTTTTCCATTCACAAAGTGTTTTAAAAAATGCTTTTTGCTTTTCATATGATTTTAATTTTAATTCAAAAATTAAAATTAAATAAATAAATCAATTCTCGGGATTTATTAACGTGCTCACCACGAAGCGTTTCCAAATGTCGTTTATTAGGTTTCATGCTGTCGGCTACCTATATTTTTGAGCAAGTAACATACAGATGCCCTTCTTCTTCATGTACTTCAGTAGTGGTAAATCCAAAATTTAAGTATTCTTGAGAATATCTTCTTGATTTAATTTTCGGATCCACGCTCGTCTGTGCACTTGTTGATTGATGATTTATCATCGTCTAATATTCACTTAGGACTTAAAAAATTATCCATGATTCTATTTAAATCTACTGCCATCATTTAATACCGTGAATTGCAATTAACGCTCAAATTATAAAATGCAGATTCAAGGTAGATTCAGTAGCAATAGAGGGGTCGACTCGACTGCTACTCACTGGAATTGCACGAAGGGCAGGATTTATATACTTTTTTTGCGCAGACATTCGATACGTTGCGCAAATGTCCGCGAGAATGCCGAATGTGATGACTAGCAGAATGTGATGGATAGTGAGCATCAGAGACTAGACTATTTTTCTAATGACATTTGTACTTTTAGAAATGGAGGATTAAGGAAATAAATATTTACTTTAATTAAAATCTATTTTGCAATCTGCTCCAATTTAAAAATTAGAAGGGAAGAATAACACAATACTTATCCTGTTACTTAAAAGTAACTTAAAATATCTGTTACTGATAAAAGTAACATATATAAATTTAATACTTATCTTGATAATTTGCACGGTTTATTATTAAAGTCGTATTGTAGCTTTAGCGTCAATATATATTTTTGTTGCATTCAATACATTGCTACTGTATGGAGGGGGGTGATGAAAATTATGATGGAAATTTGGGTTGCAATTATTGAAAGTTTGAGAAGCACTGACTTAGATAAAATTTCTAAGACGGATAATATCCTAAGGATAATATCCTCATCTAAAATTATTATTATTATTAAAAAACCTCGCATTGAATTTAACATTTATTGGCATAATTATGCACTACAAATTTACATACCTACATGTTGCGCAATAATAATACTGTTTCGTGTGATAAAATTTCCAGAGCATTTGGATCTGAAAGATAGTTAATAATGAAAGAAATTAATCAAAACCTTTTTGATTGAGAATATTGAACCTTTATTTTGAACACAGTTCATGTATTTCTACTTTGATATAAAAGTGTTAACTATCGCAATTCTGTTTTCAAGAAATATTTATTTCCTGTTTTGCTTTTCCGTGCTCCATGGAGGAGAAGCTTACTCACGAATGCTTATGCTTTTAAGGAAAGACCTCGTAAACAGAAAATGTTTGTCAAGCATATTCGAAATGCTTTCTATATATATATATATATAATGTAATAATTCCGGAAACCGTAGAAGAAGACTCAGCTTGCAGTCGTCATCGTGACCGATGATGGATATTTTGATGCGCAGTTAACACCAGTACTTTTATCAGCTTTCAATAGTCGTGTCGAAAGATGGAAGAAGATGTTGACACAATCCAATTTCAGCAAATTATCATTTTTATTTCTAGGCATATTAGATTCATTCTTCGTAGACAGTATACTTCTTGATCATAAACAATTACAACAATTTCTCATAGACAGAGACACCCTTTTAGACAGAGAAGCAGAGCGTCGGGTATGTTTCAGCAGTTGCGGAAGTTAGGAAAGAAGGTGATTTAATTAGCTCACCAGAGTATTTATACTAGAGTAGGTGCGATTCTAGAGACAAGCTATGACTGGTTAGTATTAGTTTTGGTTGCCTTTTTCAGTAGCTTTACTGATGTAGAAAAATGTAATGATAATGCAGAAAAATCTCAAATTTGGGAGAACAAATGAATTTAGGGGAATAGCAGCAAATCTAGAATGGTTAATTTTGAGGCTATCGTATTTTGTTATATCTTATATATTCCTCCTTAAAAAGAAAGGTCGGGAGAGCAGGGTGGCAGAAAAAGCATTAGTGCAGCAAAATATGAGAGATATAATTTTTAAAATACAAAATATAAAATTAACTTTTGAACACTTAAAACTGACAAGTCGCAAAGTTTTGAATTCAATAATAATTTCAAGCACTATATTCTTTTAAAACAATTGCTCATTTTTAGAGTCCTCAAGTAATGTCCAATGTAAATTTTATAAAGTCTCTTGACGACAATAGTTCCACCAGATAAATGTTTAAATGTTTTCATAAAGTAAATGTTCACTAAAATCTATCAATTCTTTCTTGATGAACACGTTTGCCTTAATAATATAGATTGAACAGTGAACTTTCCTATTCAGTGAAATATAATACTCAATTTACAATTAATTGCATGAGCTCTTCCCATTGTGTGTACACATACTTAATACAATAGAAACTTCAATATAAAAAGATAATAATATAATGCCATCTACCATAATACTTTGACTATTAATTTGGCATGTTTTCTCCAACAAAATCAGAGTACCAGATTGCTGACGGTTGGGAGATGCTTAAGTACAATATATCATAAAAGCCTCCGTTCCTTAGAAAAGGTAACTGGGTTTTGGCATTGTACAATTGTCAACGTTTTTCTGTTTTTCTTTTAAAGATCTTTCATATTACTTAATAATAATACAACATTATATAAAATTAAAACTAGAATTTAAGACAAATAACTGATATAACCAAGTTAAAATCTTTTAAATTTTTGCCCAAATATAATTAAATTGACCCTACAAAGAGTAGAAAGAAAAGAAAAATTTTGTTTTAAAACTGTCACAGTCGGGAAAAATTTTTTTTTTGAATTAAAATTACCATAATTTGTTTTTAGAATCTCCATAATTGTATTTTAGGCAAGGCATTTTAAAATATAAAAATTTTGTACGCATCATTCATAAACACAACAAATTTCAAACTTTTCTTAATATTAGTTTTGGTTTGCACTTTTCCAGCAGCGTTAGGTAACTCGAAAGATCTCGAATTCGGGAGAACAGATGAATTAAAGGAGAGAATACCAAATCTAGAATGGTTAATTTTGAGGTCCTCAATTATTTTTAAAGCAGCTATCATATTTTGTTGTATCTTATATACAAATACAGAGAATTTTGATACATACACAGAAGTTTTCTTAAGATAAGTACAGCTTTCAAAAGACCACTTAATTAGATTTCGCTAAGCTGCGCACCGAGATGCAATACTCTACATTTTTGAAGTTTAATATTAACTGAGAATGGATTACCCGACAGAGTGAGATGCAGCTGATTTCCGAATTTTTGAAATTTATTCTGAAATTCTTCTGATCAAATTATCATTATTATGTATCTTTTCGTGTTTACATGAGTTCCACGTTTTTTTTATATGAATTTACACAGAATTCTAGTTATTGCTCGTAATGTTAGATTGAGGGAATTTAAGTGTAACTTTGAATGCCATTCTTTAATACACCAGTTATTGACATCTTTTTGCCTTAAAGGTGTAATAACCCTTCACTGACTACGCCTGCTATTTGAGTAATTAGAGGTATTTGCTAATTCAACTAATTTTCATTTTCAAATTCGTTGTCACGAGGGCTCATATTTTCATGGATCGTATTCATGGGAGAAAAACCACTTCAGTGGGCTCTAACACTCTCGGTTCACTTCAAATGTTTAGACCTAACTGGTTTCCATTATTAGTTTCATTCTTTCATTCTCTGTATGTAACATTTAGTTTGTCTAATACTGTGTATAATGAGTTTCCGCTATTCAATTATATTCAGAAACCATATTATTTAGCAATGAATTTCATTGCTTGTTTGAATCGATTTAACATTTGCGAAATCTTTTTTTTGTTTACCTTTTTATCGAATAAAAACTCAAATATTTCTTGAAAGTTGTAAAAGTTTCTTTCCGTAGCTTTTCAAAACATATTGTGCTATGTTATTTAATCCGATCTGTAAATATTAAAAACGTTATTTGCAATTAATATCAATTTTTGCATCATCACAACTTCTGGTTCTGGCACTGATATTTAAACTCCAACATAGCTTCTAAATGCAGTCGAAAATATTTTTATCAATTTTAACGCCTTGTAATGCGAAAAATTTTATTGATTTAGATCACTAATTACATTCATAATCAGTAATATTGTTTTAAGCACATTTTATCATTAAGTCTTGTCCCCTTCAAGCATTTTAATATCTTTTTCCAAATACTAAATTGTAAAATATTTTTCATACAGCTGTAGGAACTAAGGAAAACATCTTATCCAGATAAGTAAATGGAAAAGAACATATCCTTTATAAGCGGATTAGGTAACTGTCAATCAAGATTTATTCCCATTTCAAGCTTTCTTGACATTTATTTATTGTTTGAAGCACTAGTCATTAATTTGGATTTGTCTTTAAACTCGGAACTATTCGTTAGCTAAGTGAACTAGCTCCCTCACACGACAGAGGATTTATTATTTCTTATCATCCTTGAAATTTAATCAATACTTTCATCTGAAAAGGATCAAATGTTTTTTGTTGTAAATTTCAACTCCTTTACTATTCTTAGTTAAGTTTTAAGACGTCCTTTTCAATAAATAAAATATAGTTCTGTTTTTGATTATGTGTCACAAATATTTCTAGAGATGGAGAAATACATGGTAGGAAAATGCAAATAAAATTTCAACTAAAAGTTACGCTTTAGTGTACAGTAAAATATATATAAACTACTGCTATGCATTATACAAATATTTTATATCATATACTTTAACACATATTTAATATACATAGTTTAATCGATATACAAGGGTATATCAGTACAGCGGTGACAAAATTTCAGGAGACATAGAGTACACTTAGACGATGGGAAACCAAATAGCAATGCATGGTTGGAAACGCTTTCCTGGCGCGGTAGTGACTACACTAAAGTCAAGAAAGGACACGAACGGGGTGAGTAAACATGTTTATTATTCGGATATACAACAAAAACAAAGAAGGTGTTAGAAATTACTACCCGAACAATGATGCAGGAACCGAGCGTCATGCATCTTCCATGAGATTTTTCTTCGTGCATCTTCCATGCGATCTTCCATTCGAGATGCAGATCTTCCATGCGCCAGAGAAGTGCGGTCCCGGGTCTTAATTTCCAACACATTTTTTAATGACGATCGTTATTTGTTTTTGTTCTTATTTATAGGTTTCTGCTGTACTAAAGGTAATAAAACATGTTTTATCTCACTGTTCGTGTCCTTCCTTTTTTGTATTTTGTGTCGTCACTACCGCGCCAGGAAAGCATTTCCCACCATGCATTGCTATGTGATTTCCCATCGTCTAGGTGTACTCTATCTCTCCTGAAAATTTGTCATTGCTGTACTGATACAACTTGTATATTAACTAATAAGTTAAATACATATTTTAATGCTAATAAAGAAGTAATATAACTGTCAAATTTTAGTCTTTTGGAGCCATCGCATTTACATATGAAACGCAAATTGGAGTGGCTAAAATCGAGTGAACTGTCAGTTCTAAAACTTGTTACCATTTTCTTGCCATTCTTTGCTGCATATACTTTTTAATCTGTCTTTTTCAATTGTGACAGTATTTTAATTGCAACAAACAGATTGACTTAAAAACAATGCGTATAGATTCGTAAGTTTCAAGGTAAGTATAATTAATGGTAAAACTATTAGCATCCTACAGAGTGCTAGAAGATATCATTGCTAATAACAGTTCATTGAATATAAGAAGTACAATAAGCAATTATTTGATAGCTATACTTGGATCTTAAAAGTTGTAAGATCTATTTAAATTTTATAACAGTTATTTTAATTTAGTGAACCTTACCTATCTTGCCTCGTTTCAACTTATAACTCCCTACCAAAATGAGTTTTTAGAATCGCGTTGAATGCAAATGAGGAAGAGATTGTATTAAAGGAAAGTTCAACTGACTTCGAGAGCGAGCGAGAGTTAGGAATCCTGAGTAGTGCGCGTTTGCCTTTGGGCTACGTCTCTCTCAGCTATTATTACGCTCGGTCGTATTATTACGTGCCTTTTGATAGTTGGCCGGCTAGATCAGATTACGAGCCAACTATTTTAGAATTGTGTTAGCTTCGGCTAAATCTCTTAGTTAGTTATTTTTCTTATTTCTTACTTTTAAGCCTATGTGGAGGCTTTGCTGTAAGCCCGAAGAGAGGGGAAGACTGTTCATCTTATTTTAAGTGAATAATAAGGAAATTAACCCTTCTTGAGTTCTACGCTTTCTGTTCTTTGAACTAAGATATAATTAGCTTAGCAGTTCACTAGGTTCCTCGATACTTCAATTAGCAGGATAAAAGAAATGAACTCTATAAAGTGTTTTGATATTTTTCAATAACAGCAATCTTTATCAAAGCTTTTACATTCAGTATAACCAACAAAAGATGTTTCTAAGTCATATAATCTGTACCTTAGCTATACAATGAAATTTGTTATTTGATTGTCGCAGCTTATTTCTTACCGAAAATAGAACAGAGAGAGTATTAAACAGCTTTAATTGCATTTTAACTATTTTGACATTTTTCTGTAACAGCAAGGTTTATTAACATTCCTATGCTATTATTAATTACTTTCTGAAACAAAGAATGCATTAATTTCTGTGTAATTAAAATATATATCAGAGCCCCAATTATTCAGACTAAGTGAGACTGCAGCCCATTCTGATAATCGGAAAATATGGGTAATGGAGTTACATCTTCGAAGGAGACAAATATGCATCTATTGTAATGCAAACAAGAGGCTGCTTGTATCTGAATAACAATTCAGTTGAAAACTTAAAATATTTCCCTGTATGTCAAATTAAATATGAAATGTATTCTTTTTGAGAAACATTAAACAAATGACTAATATTTTATGGTATGTTTTTAAACATTCTAAACATTATTTTAACTAAAATAAAATGGTGATAAATTACGTTTTGCCTCTGTTAGAATTTTTTACGTGAGTATGTCTTTAACAGCTTAAAGAAATAAATGAAACATATTTATTTTTTAATACACTTTATTTACGAATACTTTTATTGTTCACTATTTAACATCAATCTACAGAAGTTCTGTGGTGGGAGAAACATGACAAGTATCATAACGTCTGCACAGAAATCTATTTAGTGAGTGTTTGATATATGCACGTATTCTTTGGAATTGTGTACCTAAAATATGAAATTCAAACTGAAAAGTTCACAAACCATTTGTTTTGTATAATGTTCATACAGAAGCCTACACAGAGTAGAATCAGATCTAGGTTCAGAATTCTTATTCGGAAAGGTCAAGCTAACGTCATCAGAGTAAGCGGAGAATATTTTGAAACAAGAAATTCCCACTTCCTTTTTGAGGCTGATTAGAGTGAATGTAAACGGCTGTTAGTATGAATTTAGTACCTTAGTTCATAATTATGTCTACCATATATGATTCGCTAGAAAATGCGTTCTATCAGGTGGGATGCTATGATTAAGTGTGACCAACTGCTTACTCGCGTCGTCTCTATAAATGGCAGCTTAAGTGAAAAGAGACTTTTGAAACAGACATTGAATTCAAACGATAAGAGATCGATGAATTCGATTCGCAATATAGCTAATTGACCTGTTGTAAGACAGCTATGGCTAAGAGTCTTTTCTAAGCCAAAACTGGACAGCACAAGACGAAAGCATGATCAGAGTGATTAATTTTATCGCAATTGCACATCAGATATTTTTAACAAGTCCGCTATCGTAACATTACTATAATTTTTATAACATTTCAGTGATTCACCGTAGTTAATTAGCTAATCGGATAAACGCATTCATTTTCACACCCTCTAGGTTCATCTTTAAACTGGCATTTTCCTGAACCTTTTAGGGTCCAAGTTGTTAAGCCATCCTATTTCTTTTACTTCTGTTTGCGTTTTCTCTACTTCTGCCAAGAGATTCCGAAACTTTTTCCGACTTTCTCATGAGGTCCTATACAGTTCTTAATGTGAGAAGTCATATTTTATCGCTCTATGTATAATAGTTGAGTAACTTCGCGTCGGTTGACTGAGAATCAGAAAGGAGGAACCACACCCCTGAGAACTTGTCCGATCTAAATTGACTGCATACAGTCTCGATTTCCACTTTAAACTAAACCTGAGGAGGCTGCTGGACCTGCAACTGTGGACAGAAGTTCCATAATTGCTATATCCAATAACAATAACTAGGCCTGGGCTGAAGCGTGAGGTTATGGAGATTTTTGGGAAAGAGATTGTAGTTGATTACATGATGCTTGAGTTTTCAAAAGTACGCGGTACCGATTTTAAAGATGTATTCATGTCAGAAAAAAGAAAATTAAATTTTTGTTTAGGAAGGAGATCAAACTAAACCCTGTTTTTCCCTTTTTTCTGAACTAAACTGAATCACGATTTTTTTTTGTTTGATTAAAACAAAACGCATAATCGATTTCTGATCAACTAAAATTAAGCTAAGGAGTTATATATATATTAGCACAGAATGTCAATATGTAAACAACGTAAATTAATCTCTATCTCCACTATCTGTATTAATAAGTAATCAGAAATCTTTATGCATATATATGTTTGTATGTTTCTCGTTATGTGTAAAAACGACTTCCCATAGAGCTATTACGTTTTGAATGCACATAGACCTCCGCCCGAACATGTACGCCTAGAAGCCTGAATTTTGAATTTTGAATTTCGAGTTTGTTTTTAATTTACTTAACATTTTGTATGAATTCAATGAATTTTGATTAACAAATTCAATGATTTAAAAGACAGCAGTAGCAAGACTGTTATTAAATAAAACACTTTTATCTCCAGAGCGCCAGACTGTTGCCAGTCAGCAAAATGAAAGATATTTGTCATTCAATTTTAATCAACAAAATTTATCATTTAAAAAGAATGTGTTGCCACTGCCTCAAGTAAAATACCTTTATCTTCGATGTTGCAACGTATTACCATACAGTAAAGCATATGATATTTAAAGTTAAATTTCATCTGTCTCTTACTGGGTAATAAACCAGGCGATTTTAATGCTATTAACACAGTTCCTAAGATTACCTTTCCCATTTTTTAATGTGGCTGATTTAAATAAAAATATATTCAAATCGCGAGATGTTAATTGGAAGCATTAAATAAATTTATGAAATGACACTAACTGGACTCATTAAAAGCATTATATATCATTTTTATTTCATAACTATTTTAAGTGGCTGGAAGCGCAAGCGGTCAGTGTAAGGTAATATAACATATTCTCGTGTGTCAAGTTACGGGAAAAGTTAAAAGCAACCAAATAATTTAAAGAAAAAGTAAGAGTTTTGGGAAGTAAAAAAAAAAAAAAAACCTTCGCGATACCTGGAGCTCAGATACTCGTAAATGGAGCCTACCACAGTGATATTAATGGAAATGAATGTAATAACATTGGGAAATCTGATTACGATTTCTGATGATGATTGTTATGATTATGATTACTTTTATTATTAATATTACCTGATGATGATTGTTTTAGTATTTGCATTCTTACATTCAGTTATGTATATATTTTTGAAGCTAAATATTGGTAAAAAATAAAAAAATGTATAGGAATATGAATGAACATTGTCCTAATTGACACTTTTTCCAAGATCAAAGAATCCAATACTAACAAACAAATACCACAACGTTTAAACATACTGCTTAAAGAAATTAAAAAAGATATGAAAAAATATAGTTAATAAACTTTTAAAACTCATCGAAAAGTTTTTAACGAAAAAAGTTTTATTATTATAATGAATAATTATCTCAATTTTCAGAAGTCTGAAAATTAAATTTATCTCTTGTCTTTTTTATTAATCTTAATTTCAGGTAATCTTAAACTTTTCTTTTATCCTTAATCAATTACAAAATTCCCAGACTGCCTGTCAGATTTTTGTGCAATATTCAATCTACACATATTCGGCAACCTTCACAAAATTAATCTATTTAAAAAGTTTTCCAATTAATTATCATCCCTCGATTATGGTATAAGAATATGTGCTCCATATGCAGAGAGAGCTACAAAGAGGTAGATGAGAACCAGGATAAGTGTTCATATTTATCTTTTTTCTTCTTTTCCTTGGTGGTCGCATGTTCTACTATTTCTATTTTCCAATTCATTGGCTTTAAAATTTAAACTTAATAAGGTTTCTTCCTCTTATTAAAATAATTTTGGCTTTTAGTTTCTAAAAAAGGTTTAAATACTTTAAATGTTGTACTAGTATCTTCTCATTTAATTATTTTAAACTTAAAAATCCTCTGATTAATTTTACGAGTCCTCCGGCTATAATACAAAAACGTGGCTCTATTATTAATTCTTTAAGATGCTTGAAAAAGACCAAAGAATAACCAACAATTATATAACATTTTTACGAATTTTATATGTGTGTAAATAATTTAATTATACATAAATTGTGGTAGCTCTTGTTTAATGTAATATGAAAGAAGGCCTTAAGAGTATAAAGCATGTCCCGAAAACAGGGCTACAGAGGTAAGTCCATTTGAAACTGAGGTAACTAGCTATCTCTACGCCAGTTTAGCGATGGCGTTGGCGACTAGGTTTTTAGCCAAATTTGACGAAAGATTTCCAAACGTCTCCCATCTTGCCGATCATTTGGTGAGATTTTGGTTCTATATGCATGCAATGGCAACTCGTCAGATCCCTGTATAACTGTATCTGTATCCGGCCCTATGTAACTGTAACTATACATGTCTTCCAGAAATTCCGAGTCAAATTGGAAATTGGAGAAATCATCAGTCAGTTCGCAGTTGAATCCAGAGTTTAACTCAGAGTATTGAGAACAGTTAGAGACCACTGTGTAAGCTTTTGAGGCTTTTTGTATTGTCTTGGTTAAACAATCTTAGTAGTCTGAAGTGCTAACTACTGACTGCGCTCTGTGATACTGAGAAGAGCTGTATGAGTACCTTTCTGAAAAAATCCAGAATTGAAGAGTTTAAAGTGTTTCTTTTGGAAAAAAAATTTCATCAAGCTTTCATCGGTTCTGTGGGCATTCAATCTATTAAGAGCCAGTACCCGCATAACAATTTTTAGCGTCAAGAGTGAGGATGAATGCCTAATAAGAGTGATGGATGAGCAACTAAGGCAGCTGGTGACAGCCTTTGCTGCTTTCCAAGAAAAGATAGAAGGGGCGATCAAGTCCGTTAAAGAAGAGATGAAAGCGGGTCAAGAAAGAGATGGAAGAATCCTTGAAGTTCAAGAAACGATTGAAGTGGGCCAAGAGCAAGCTCAAAGAGAAATTATTGTCAAAATAAGAAACAAATTTGAGGCTATGGAAGGCAGAGCAGACACGGTTGAAAACAAAATTGGAGAAATTGAAGAGACAGTTTCCGCTGCCGAGGAACAAATTGGAGAAGAGTTTCTGCAGTCGAACAACAACAAATCGATGACGAAATTTCTGCGGTCGCCAAGGAAGTTGACAGCTTGAAGTAAATACATAGTGACAGCAGCAAGAAGGAGAAACAAAATTAGAGGAGAAACAAAATTAGTGGCGAAACAAATTAGTGGCCGGAGGGGGGGGGTTGCCAGATATTGAGAAGTCCCATTTTAACGTGTTTCAGATTTCTGCAATGAGTGGGGGAACAGTAATGTTTTTTCATCATGGGATGTATAACAGAGTTTCCTGCAACATGACCATTGATACAGCAGCCAATTTTATCATCATCTGAAAAGATCTGGCTGAACGATTCTGAGTTCAATTCGCTTGTACGCCGCAAAGCATTACCCTCCAGACTGTGTTCTTCTGTGATAAATTCGACATAGATGGGAAGTTAAATGCCAGTGTCACTTTTGGAATTGCCGCCTACTATCACAAAGCTTATCTAAGAAATATTACCGAATTTTGCATCTCGTATTAGACTTCCTAAGCAAATACAATTTTTCTTTCGACTTTAAAATAACGAAATGCATTCTGCTTCTGAGAACTAGTTGAGTGAACGATAAATGAATTAAATCACTCCATCAAATGGCTCAAGACGATATCCAGTACCAACAAGAACGCCATTTTTACTATCTGAGTCCACAGCTGAAAACAGAAATTTCGGTATGGTATAATGGAAAATCCTAATAAGTATAACAGTCCGAAAAGAGTACTAATAGCGTTCGTGCACATCGAACTATCGAGGATCGTCATTCCGGTGAGAGTTGACAACGTAAGTGGTAAGACGAATGTCATTAGAAAAAGCGAAGTGGTTGTAGTAAGAACTCCAGCAACCTTCCTAAAACGAACCAGTAGTCCTCCAGTCTCCTTGTCTTCGGAGAGATTAACATTGAAGTTATTGAAGAATGCACAGCTAAGCGATGAAGAGAAGAGTATTGAGGAATGGCACATTCAAAGATTTTAAGATGTTTCCTCCCGCAGATCTTCTGATATAAGTCGAACCAATTTGTAAGACATAAAATTGATAGAGGGATCATTCATCATTCAAGCAATTTCCAAAATGTATGTCTTTTGCTAAACAGGAAGAGGTCGAAAAACTCTACAGGACATGCAAGAAAGCGACGCTATTGGGTCTTTATCAAGTCCTAGGGCCTCGTCCTAGTGAGAAAAATCGTTTAAACTCACTTTGCGTTGGCTATCGCCGGTTGAAAGACGTCAGGAAGAAAGACAGCTACTTTCTTCCTAGAATTGAACACATGCCCGACACTTTTTCTGGAAGAAAGTGGTTTTCGATGCTTTCTTTAAAGAATGGATATTGGCAGGCATGGAGGAATTCTGGTGACTAAGAAAAGATGGCATTTATTAGCCGACAACGACTCTGGCAGCTCAAACTAATGCCGTTTGGAATATGCAATGCGCCAGCATTAATCGAATCTCTCATAGAGACAGTGTTGAGAGGTCATTCCTACGAAGTACGAAACTTTTGTGATATATCTAGATGATATCATCATCGTCTAGAAAAGGTTTGAAGAATATTTATAATATTTTAGGTTGATGATTCGGAAATGGAAGTAGGGCAATCTAAAATTAAGTCCGTTCAAATGTAAATGTTTCAGACAGGAATATACTTACCTCAGATATTTCATCTTCATCGAAGGTATGTGTATGGATTCAAAAAACGTGCCGGCAGTTATATTCAAGACGCCGCGAAAATTTTCATCAGCTGAGAAATTTCCTGGGGCTTTGCACCTACTATAAAAAACTTTTGAAGGACATTGCTTCTATTGAAGGAACTCTTCAGAGACTGAGAGAGAGAGAGAGCAAGAAAAAGTTCTTGTGAGCAAATGAATGTGAGGATGAATTAAACAGACTGAAGGAAGTTTTAATATTCTCGACAATCCTGACATTTCTTTAGCCCGACAAACCATTTATTCTTGACACGAATGCGAGCAACTAGAGTCAAAGTGAAATACCAGCTGGTTAATTCCGGTCGCAGGTCAAGTTGCAACTTCATTGTCGTGTGAGCGATACCCATGGAGTGATGAGGAAGTGAGGAAAGAACAGTTGGAAGAGATTGATATAATGGAGTCTTCAAATAAGAAACCTACCTGGCAGGACATTTCGAATGACAATCCTACTACAAAATTATTGGACTCTCTGAGACTCTCACTCCACATTCGAAATGATGTCTTGTACCGAAAGTTCGAATAGAGTAATGGAAAGGCTATCTGATGGCAGCTGATCCCGGATCTCGGACATTCTCAAAGAGCTATTACAAAGGACTCCTATAGGAGGCAATTTCGGAATAATGAGGACATAGAGTTCGAGAGCGCTTCTACTAGAGTAAAGCAAGGGCTGACGTGCAAAAGTGCTATAATCCGTGAGTTGCCTGTGCGGGTTCGAAAGGACATCCTGTACATATGTAACTCTAACTGTAATTGTGTATGTCTTCCAGGAATTTCAAGAAATCGAAGGTACTGAAAATTTCTCGGGGAATTGCGAAAAGCTGTATAAACCAAAGAAAGCGTCAGTTTAGTTAGTTCCCAACTGAATTCAAAGTTTAGCTCAGAGTATTGGGAATACTGAGATTACTGTGTGAGCTTATACGTATGTTTGAGGCCTTTCATGTTGTCTTGTGTTTAAGTAGTAACTGAGTAGCTTGAAGTGGTAACTACTGATTGAGCTCTGTGATACTGAAAATAGCTGTACGAATACTTTTATGAAAATTTCAGAACTGTTATGTGTGCCTTTTGGAAAAATACATTTCATCAAGCTTTCATAGGTTCTGCATGCATTCAATCTGCTACTAACCTGCACCCACGTAACAATACTCTGTGAACTGTGATTCATTTTTAGATTACCTTACTTTTATTTCAAATTTTAGTTTTATGTTTTGGATTGAATCATTTTAATTTGAGGCTTCCAGTTAGAAATTTTACCACTTTAGATTGATGTCAATTCTACACATGCTAGCTCTTTCTTAATCTCTCTCTTTGTGTATATATATATAAGAGAGAGAGATGAATATGAATATGCATGTAATATTTTAAAGAGAAGATTCATATATTCGCAACGATGACCAATTAAACACAGTTTTCTTTATAACTGAGAAGCACAGTTTTGAAATTAAATACACATCATAACTGATACAATCTCCGGCCGCCCATCGTGATCACATATTTATCTGTTCTACACCTTACGATAATATGATTGATGAAAGATAGATGTTAGAGGTTTAGATTTCAACTGAAATCTTATTCACTGAGGCTTTTATGTAAGTGCGTGTATCAGTAGCTTTATGTAGGAAATACATGAAGGAAATTATTTTGGAGATGATGCAGTTTAAAGCGATTTATTATAATCAATTAATGTTTTTAAATCAAATAGGGGACATAAGCAAATTAAAATAGAAAATTAAGGGACTATTGCAAATTAAGGTTAAAATTTTGATTAATATATGTTTCATCATATATATAAACTTGTATAATTTAATAACAGGGCAAACCAAGTTCAGAACCAAAACCCAAATTATGTGCCGTAAGCTGAACTACTTCAGTGGTTAATATAATTAAATTCAAAGTATAAAATAAGTAAATTCAAATTTCATATTCAGTTTTAGAATATTAAACTGGCACATAAAAATTCGCAAATTCTAAAAGCTGTTATCAAAAACAAAGCGGAAAATTGGAGATGTTCCAAAATGCCCGGACAAAACATTGTGACAAGAACTCATAAAAAAATTACAACAGGCACAACACTTTTGCAAAATAATAAAGGTGAATGGATTTTGAATCGTCTGGTGCAACTTCGTTAGAAGTTGGTGTATCGAGAAATGTAAATATAACGCCTCTTTCTGAGCTAACATATTCACAAATATATGAAATTAATCTTAAATCAAGAAAATATAAATTAAATAAGTATAAGTTAAATCGATATGTCATTTATCAAGGGCTCTACGTGCTGGAATCGAAAAGGTACCTCACGTAAATTTAAATAAAAGGAGCAGCATACACAAAACATAAGTAAGTCCAGAAATAGAAATAGCAGCGCGAAAATTAATTTGAAATTTATTAACTTCCATGAAATGTGTAATGCTAACAAAAGCTGTAAACTGAAACCATGAAAAAACTACGACTAAACTACTTGCATTGGGTTTGAACGCGGCTATAGCTATTAATATTTAGTAATCTTTGATAGCACTGAGAATAAAAAAATATGGAATAATTGATTTCCTGAACCTTAAACTTACCCCTCGAACCTTTCCTTGGTTTTAGTGGCATTATTGCTTTAAGCACTACGCACTAAGCGTAAAACGAAAATTAAATGCTTGCTAAGTCGAACAGAAAATGCCGAGTGTCAGTTGGTTTCTATTTAAAATAAAAATATCTAATAAGTTTGTTGTTGTTATAAAATGGTACCATAATGATTATAAAATCAAATTTAAAAGAAGATGTTTCGACTTTGAAAAGAAAAGAATATCTAAATGTTAAGTTGTTATGTTATCTAAATATTATTACCCTATTTATTCTGTTCTTGTAAACAATAAGGATCCAGATTTACTTATGTGAAGCTCTCGGTAACAATACGCAATAATCTCTTTTTATCAAGAAATTTCTTGAAAGGATTAATTTCTTTCTTACATTTAAGAATTCAGGGGAGAAGGAATTTTATCTTTTCTGATTTTTCTAATATGACAGTCGAATTTCACATCACCTAGGGTCAATTACGTAATAAAACTACGGGAAATCTAATTGGCAGTAATTCGAAGTCTGCTTATTATTTTCAGACATTCACATATAGGTTTTACGAAAGCAAGCTTGCTCCTGTATGTGTTCTTTATTCAACGCATATGCTATGAAACATTCATTTTTATTAGATCACATAAAATTTTGGTACCAATGTAATCGAGAAAAACATCGGAAATATAGGGAAAAGGATTTTTTTTTTTCATTTCAGCTACCGATGCTTGCGGATTCTCTAGCTTTGATTCTCTAATTGGGTTATAAGGTCAATAGCGCACCAAGTGCCTCCGAACCAGAAAAGAGCAGTTTTTAAATTAAATTGCAAAAACGGGAAATAATTTTAATGGAAAATATTTTTAAAATAAAAGCAAAATAAACATTTTTCTGTTAAAAATATGTACCATTTCAAAACAGTTTTTTCATTAAAATAAGCCAAATATATCATCCATTTTGAGCCAATTTAGGATTTAGAAAATTTTTGTGAAAAGAAACAAGTATCTTTCAAACTTTTACTTCGATCGCCTAAACTTCTTAGAGGAGTCTCTTTCTCGAAACCAAGGGCATGGCTTCGAATGCTACATAAACGCTGGTTCTACGTGGGCCGCTTTCTGTGCTTTTTATGAGCGTAATATAAATCACATACTACGATGCATTCTTGGCAATGTTTTCTATAATGAGATACCTAAACGACTGACAGATTCATGCATTTTAGAGGAATACTTTCAGGCAAACGTTTAGCCATTTTGAAGTGAGGGATTTTCTTACAGTGAAAGACGATTATAGCATGAACAAAATACTTACATATTAAAACTTTACATCTACACAATTAGCCGTTAATATTGATGCACCAGGAAAGAAAGTAAATAAAAGAATATTATTTATTTTACATAAACAATAAAATAAGTAAAAGACATGAAAAAATGTGTAGGTGATTCGGTGTAGCTTGCAGAATTCAGTATACAAAGCTGCCACCTCTGGCAGCAAAACGACTAAAATCCGACTGGATGCAGATACGTGCATATTATTTATTACATGTTGCTTCAACTCTATGCCAGAGTTGTAGTGGCTGGCAAGTGGTGACATGCCAGTGTCTCAGCAATCTATGACCAGATTTTTTAGATGGATGAGAAATCTGCAGAAAGTGCTGAACCCTTCGAGAATATCTGGTAATGGATTTCAGAGGAACTGGCACGCCACCATAGTGTTTTACAGATCGAACACAGTCTTTATCGAGGAAGGGCAGGACAAACGGGACACAAGCGGTCTTTACACATCTTTTTGAAAGCTAGCGTCACGCTGGCTTCGAAGCTGCAACACAGCCATGGGCCTTACAAATCAGAAATGTCACGGCGATTGTCCACATTCGCCGTGACATTTCTGATTTGTAAGGACTAGGATAACAAGAGATGACTGGTATCTGTATCTAATGTCCCCCTGTAACAGCAGACCCATAGACGGTGGGCCCGCACACGATAACAAATGCAAGCTGGCAATGTTCGTTCTCTTCGCTGCCTCTCTTCACACATAGATATAGCCATCATGATGCTGCCTATAGAACCGAATTTTGTTTGAAAATGCGGCATATTGCCACTCCTGTGTCCAGTGTTGTCGTTCGTCGCATCACTATAGGTGTGCTTGTCGTTACTGAAGTGACAAGGGAAGCCGAAGCAACAATCGCCGCTGACAGTTGGTGGTGCTGCACACATCATTGCATTGTCCGTGAGGACAGCTGGTTTAGTGGCAAGTGATGTAAACGTTTTGACTCCCTGCCGATTTCCAGTATCCATGGGGAATTGGTTACCAACCCAGCACATGTTAACCAGTGTCTGCTACATGCGAATATTAAATATAAATGCGGGATGAACATAATACACAGAATACGCATAGGTTATCATACAATACAAACGCTAGACAGGTATGTATAATATTGAAGTACATAAATACGTAAAAAGTATTACATATAAAAATTCCATATACAAATGCGAAAAAAGAAAATCAATTTCGAGATTTTTTGTTCACTAAGCATAATGGACAGGTTACCATGTAATCTAAATGCTAGACAGGCATATATACTATTCAAGACACATAACTAAATAAATACTATTGCTGCTAATTACAAATACAAATACTAATTGTAAATTTAGAAAATGAGTATTTTCGTACAATAGGCATATTTTCTAGCACTGTCATGTATTATAGCTTTTAGTTCCTGCAAAGCCACCTTCTTATGTTTCATGTTCTGAAACTACTGCTACCAGAATCTTGTGCTTGGCTGTTTTAGCCTGATGTTTGTTAAATGAGGGTAGGAGAAACAAAGTACTCTGGATGACCCTTCTTCCTACAGTCGCAGCTGTTATACTGTTTGAGATCAAAGTGTCTGAAATTATCAGTAAAAGCTGCTCATTGAATTCGGTTCCAGTGACACTTTGGGAAGACATTTATTAACGCAACGTTTTGTCGTGGCCTTGTCTCCCTGCTCTTGCCATTTAGAGATTAATTTTTGAAGAGTCTGCCTCTTCAGGAATGCGATCGGGTTTAATGTTGAATCTTACCTTAGTGAAATGAAGTTTTGATCAGAATCCAACTAAGAATATGTTTTGTGAGATTGCCATTCATAACGGGATGCTTTCGATTATTGGATTTAGAGAATCGACCTTGGCTACTGCTGCTAGGCTCGAGGCACAATAGATGTAAATGTTCTTGGATTCGTTAGGATGTTTTCTCACGTATAGAAGTGCAGCTCTAGTAGCAAGTAATTCAGCTAGGAAAACAGAGTTTTCAAACGTTAGTTTCTCTGTTCGTACAAGTGTTAATATCTCTCTTTACGAGAACATAAAACCCGCTCCAAGCTCCTTCTGGTGTTGGTAGCTATCCCTATATAAACTCTCTAGCCTAGTGATTTGCATGGCCTGTTAAGGTAAATGGTCTCGACAAGATTATTTTCAGCTGATGACAGAGGAGATGAGGTTTATGCTGCTCGTAGTTTGTATGAACATAGACGTGCCCTCAACTACTCATAATTCTTTGCAAGTGAGACGCATCCACTATAGCCGCATCACTTTTGATTAATAAATCTAGCGGAGGCAAGCCTGCCATAATCCTGCTGTCGATATTGTACGGTATGACCTGCATATAATAAGAGGTTACTGTCTCTGTAATGTGCGTAGTGATCTCCTAATGTGAGCTATTAGAGTATTATTCCAGATTGCTGCTGCATATAAAACAATTCGTTCTCTACTACCTTGTACCATAGCCTCAGTATCTTTCCTGAGATTCTTCATCTCATTAAGGTTATGGAGCGCATGCTACTGGTAAGGATATTAATTCTCAGCTTCAGTGAAGAGACATGAAGCTGTCAGGAAACTCATGTACCCAGGTCTACTCCTGGGTACATGAGTTCCCTATCTGAAGCATGGATTCCTAGCAAAGAAGGCCCTCGAAATATGACAATTGCTTGGGTCTCGGGGACCTATAGGTGCAGCATATATGCCCTCACTCATCCAGAAAAAACATCAAGACACTCTTGCGTTCTTCTTCCTATGTTGCTACGGTCTATCACAGTGAGAAGAAAATCGTCTGTATAGGCGATGAACGTGATTCCCTCTTTCTTATTGAATAGAAAAACACGGTGATGGTCACGATGTTCTAGAGAATCGATCCAAGAGAAGATTCCTGAGGACACCTCTTCTCAAATTTCTTTTGAACCCTCCTTCTGTCCAGAGTATTTGCACTTGTCTTGCTTGTAAATAGTTACGCAGTAGAGGAGGAATGAAGGTTGGGTAATTGAGAGATTCCAGACAGTTTATGATTCAGGCCGCCATAGCGAGTCAAAAACTCCTTTAACAGCCTGCGCACTGATTACAGTGTGCCACTTTTCTAATCTGTTGATATGAATCACATTTAAAAGCTTGCAGCGTGCACGCTCAGTTGCATGACCAACCTTGAATCCATAGTGGTCACTGTGCATGCCACTACATTATTAAGGCCTGCTAAGCACAATTCTTTAAAGTAGTTTTTTCACACACTGACATATACTACGAAGAGAGAGGCTGTGTCTTTACTTTCATGAACAGTGCCAACTAATCTGTCTTACTCGCTAGGAACTTCCGAAGAGCCAGCAGTCATTGAGAAAGGGAACGGTAAGCTGTGGAAACTTTGATCAGAATGTGGATGACTTATGATCAGAACGTTCTCAACTCCGTCTGAGGCTGGTGCTTTTCGAGGAACAAGAGCATTTATTGTTCAGTTTATTTTTAATTTTAAAGGGAATGGTTCTGTATCCGCTGGAATTGTAAATGACTAGCGTCAAAGTTGGATCTTAGAATATGATGGACCTCCAGATCATTTTCTGGGTCATCTTCAGGAAAGATAAAAAGAAATTTGTTGCGTTGTTTTCCTACAAAAGTGTCTCGAAGTAAAGATTTCTTGGTAAACACTCTATATATAGATGGCTCTTGTCTAGCATAAGTTCACTTCTGAGGTACTTATCATAGGTAGTCTGTGCGCGTCTTCTTAGAATCTGCAGACGACTTCGTTCCATATGCAACTTTTGCTTTCACCAGTAAGGTTTGGTCCGAATCTTGTAGCTTTTCCTACACGCCATGTCAATCGCCATAGTGAAGTAGTCATATGCCTTATCGAACATGTACTGGTTTCTGCAGGTGTTAATTAGGGTGATTAAGTGTGAAATTTTCGGTTTAATATTGTTTAAAAATTTCGAATGTCCACCATAAATTGTTTTATATCACCTCTTGACAACATAAGTGACACGGACAGCCTTCCGATGAACTTAGATCCGAATCCAGAAGAAGGTATGAATGTTTGTAAATGTATAGTGTCTGTGTGGTAATGGGACACTCAAATATCAGGCAAGCCGGAATTTTTTTCATGTGTTTGGTGGAATGAGAGGCAGAAAGAGAGGGAAACAAGCCGACCGCTTCCTGGGGTGTTCTCAATAAAACACCGCACAGTTGTCGACATTACTTTAACTTGCAACTGTCCGTGCGAAAACTTGTCATACGGCACACGAATTAAATTTATGACTCAGGATACATGGCGTTATTGTTTGATCTGGCAAGGTCAAGAGGATAACGCATGTCTATTCTCCTAGGCATTAGTGCCTCGGGACCGCTGAAATCCTTCATGGCCTTCCATATGGCTCGCTTGGACGCATGGATTTCATATTCTGTTGATAGTCATGGAATTCATATCAGTACGGGCAGCAATGTCGCGAAATGGTAAACCGTAGTCCCGATTGGTTATGATCTACTTCGATTAAAAGGTGCTGGTAGGAGTTTCTCCTTATGAGACGAGGCATAACAAGACCTTTATTCAATCAACGTTCAAATGTTATTTCTAAATCCACTGTGCAATTTTTCCATTTGTACATGATGTAGATGGCGCAAAACATACCTAAATTTTTCTCATGCGTTAGAATGCTATTTATTTATGGATATTCGCATGTACCTTTCTTATAAATTTGGCGTTTGATACATGCCGCTTTTATGGTGTAATTGTTTTCACGAGTAGTAGTATAGATTAAAAATACTGATTTTTAATGCTAATAAATTTGATAACTGATTTTTAATGCTAATAAATTTGATAACTGATTTTTAATGCTAAAAATACTGATTTTTAATCTAACTGTTAAGCGAGATTCATCACAGATTAGATGGAGCAAAAAAAAGAGCAGCTCCAGTGTGCAATGTGTAACTTATACGCAGAGAAAGTTACTAGCATATTTTATAAGCTTTTAAATGAACAGGTTGTCAAAGTATTATATATTAAAGATATAGAAATTAAATATTGTCTTTTTTATATATAATGTAACTTCATATTCACAATTACTTTTAATTTCTTCAAGCAGAAGACTGCAACACATTAATTACTGTCATTCACTATTTGTTTTTATACCGAAAGCTTTTGCTTTTTATGTCAAAAAAGCATATCTTCAGAGACAATATCTTTTGAACAAAACTCTTGAGATTAATGTTCTTCCACAAAACACATTGTTTCATAAAGAGAATTACATCCAAACCAGTTTCTTTTTTTCTCGCTGCATCTCTTAAGTCAATTGAAGGTGACAAACGACATTTTTCGCTGTTAATGGATTTGTCTCTGTTTTTTTAATGCCTTTTCTAATAGTTTTTGTGAAACTAATTACTATCAGAACGAGGATTTGTCCCCTTTCGTTTTGTGTAAATGTTATTTTAATTAAAATGGGGAAAGGGACTTAGGACATTTTGTTTTTAATTCAGTTCAGAGTGAATTTGTTTGGCTACTAATAAGGTTTTAAAATTCTTAGAGTGGTAGATAATTAGAGTTTATTAATTTCATTAATTTTAAGTTGCTTGTGAAGTCAATGAACAAGAGAAGAAAATTAATTTAAAAAATTATTTCCATAAAAAAATTCTGCAAATTTTAAAAAACCCTAACCATAAAGAATTTATCACCATGCTATCATGAAATGAGTAGAAAGATGAGCAAATAACCGTATGTCACGCTTGTAGAGTTCAGCCTGCTAAAATATTAAAATGCTTTTCTAAAACCCAACTGATAAGATCATTTTAGTTAGCAATACATTGGGCAAACTTAGTTAAATTTACTGAACCCTTTTAATTAGAACTGCAATTTGTGTTTAGTTTCGGAGAGTTGCAATCAAGCATTTAATTTAAATTTCAGCTCTGAACTATTAGAGGTAGTATGTGTTTCTAAATATACTAACTGACAAAGAAAATGAAACACTAGGAAGATTTTGCTATATCATTACGCAATATACAAAGAATACTTATTAGTTCCACGATCTGTACAAATGGTCTAAAATTCAAGTTGGCCATGTGTTAAAGGGTAAGTTAAAAACAAAGAAAAATTCAGATGAGCATGCATTTATCATTTTATCCCCCCCACAGAAACAAATTTTATGATCTGTTTCTCTTCTTAAAATAAACTATAATTCAAAAAACAGGTCTAGAAGACATAGCTAAGTTTTACTTTGTAACGTGGCTTCAGTGAAAGTGGAGCATCCTGTGATAAAATTGTTCTGCTAACAGCTTATTTGAAAGAAAGGACAGGAAAACAATTTTTACCGCTAGAAAAGCAGATTTCTAGATGCCGAAAAATGGATTTACGTAAAAGATATCAGCATAAAACAGGAAATGGCTACTTTCTTTGTTTCTTAATTAATTATATTGTTTCCTATCTTAGCGAGGATTCTGGGCCAACGAAAGCACGCAGCTTTGAAAAAATATACTCCTTTTTGCATATTCGAGATCGAACTCCGAAAATGACCAGGTACCCCGAAGCCAAGATAAACAGATACCATTTTTTTTTGTTTCTTTTTGCAATCTCATTTCAAGCTATTGTGGCATCTGGAATTATTTGCATGAACCAGAAATCATAGAAAGGAAACTGTAGTTTTCCATAATTCCTTTTTTAATACTTTCAAGAATCAGACAGCTTTCAGAATCTCCCAAATGCATACTTTATATCCTAAGTTAATCAAAATTTTTCCAGTTTTAATTTTACCATCGAAATTCGGAATGAGCTCTCCGAAATTTTCTTTTAACGCTGAAATTCGAAATTAGCTTTCTAAAAATTTTCTTCCAGCATTGAAGCGCAAAAGAGGGCATTCGGATGAATAAATCTCTCCTCCTTCGCATTTATGGGATTAATGAATTTCATCCAATAAAATCTACGAACGTGCTTGCTGCTTCAAAATTTGGGTAGAAAGATCAAATTTTGGAAGGCACGTATTAATTAAGGCTACTCATCTGTGTTTTCTAATCCTTGTATTATTGTTATTTCCTTTTGCGAAGTATAAAAAATGTTGTTATCACAAAAAATTCCGGGTATCATATTTCAACGAAAATATCCATTTTGACCGCTATCGAATACAATTTAATGATGTTTTTACGTGCCTGACATCTGTACGTAGGGACAGATTAAAGACTCTTTTTCCCCAATCGGATTATATAATTGATTTAAAATAGGTTCAGAAGAAATTTTATCTTGACTTCTATACGTACGTACGTATGTCTCTCGCATAACTCGAAAGCCAGTAGACTCAGGATATATATAGGATTGTTATAATATGTAGTTGTGTACCTCCCTTTTTGGTCGCAATCGGCCTCACCAAAAGTTTATATATATATAACACCACTTTGTTAATGTGCTTGGTGAGCTCATTTTTTTTATTCTTATAAATTTTACTAAATTGGGCATTTTTTGTTTTAAAAGTGATTGAATTATGTTGTTCTTATCTTCCGGTTAAGGGTTTTATGCCTTTAGTTAATCTGCATGCAATAGTTGTAGAATTATCGGCAATTTCAAAGTTATTTAGGTGCGACTGAGGCTAACTTTTTTACCATAGCAGCCATGTTTATTTACATTTCAAACTTAGCAGAATATTCAATTCAGTCAGTTTATACACCTTCAGTGTCTTTTTGCAGAGTGGGACCAAAAGTAAACTTTCAATTTTGTGCACCTAAAAATCTGTCTTCCTGTTCACAAGCCGAAATGCTTGTTTTGATTAGAAATTCTAATTTCAATTGTAAAATTGTTTTTCTTTTTACCTGTTTTTAACTCTATTTTTTATTATTTGCTTTATGTTTTTCGGTATTTTACAATTTTTAATGAAGGTGTTTTCAGGTTTTATGTATTTTTGCCTTGCCGCGTAGTGAGAATTGAATTAATTGAATGAGAAATATGTTTAATGAAATTCTATAATAAGTTTATACGAAATGCAGCAAAAATGCGTAGAATTTAATATTCTATACAAAGAAGTCATGTGTTTCCCACATAAGTTTTTTTTATTAATTATACTTTTAGAAGCTAATTTTGCAACAAACATTTGTAATTCATGTGAACGTATTCTGCTAGCGAAACATTTCCAAGACGAGAATATTTTTCGGAATTGATCTTGCTATAAAATAACAGAAAATAAAAGCGAATGATTTAGATCATGAAAATATCAAATAGTATTAGGAAATATTTTAAATATTTGCTTGACAACTACTCTGTACAGCACTCTCAATAAAAATGTCGCAGGTGTTTATAAATAAAAGATGAAACTATATAAGGTAAAAAATATGCAAATCAAAATTATAACCTAAAAAGCTTCTTGATTGCTCATTTTTACTTTGGGTACTTTCTTTCTAGTAATAACTTTCTCGAAATTGCGTCATATCTGAAAAATAATTCCGCATTATGTCATCTTAAAACTTCTGCACTACCTATAAGGTTTAGCCAATGAGATTAACAAAAAAGTTACTATAAATACCATTAGAAACCAACTACTCTCCCTCTTTCTCTGCCTACGTATTGATAGCTTAAGGACATCTCTTGCTTAGCTGCTTCTGTTAAAAATGTAATGTGTCGTTATCAAAATTGTGGGGTGCAGATTCGCCCCATTGTGCTGTACCATTTAATAGAGTCATCAACAAGTAATAAAGATATATTTGAATTATTAAGTGATTTTGTGATTCTTCAGAAGTTCTTCGCATCTTCTAAGCATTCGTCTTATATCAAATTACAGCAGGGAACTATATTTCTACAAGGCAAACTTCAGAAATGAAAAGTGGGACAATATTTACTACTGTTCAACTAAATCTAGTCAGAGATTTTGGAAAGGAATTTACGATGGTGCGCTTTTAAGCAATATGTTGTTTAGGTTGTTTTAGGAGAATGCATCTGTTGCTCTGCAATAGAATGATTATGACTTAAATTCCGAAACCTTGCTCAAATGGCATTCGACAAGTAAAATCTGTGGTGGGTATCAGCGTTGAACTTTGTATGCAGTAGTTCAAACAAGTAGATTTCATTTTAAATAGAAAATTCGGGGTAACAGGCATAAGGTTTACGAAATTTCAAAACCTCAGTCGAAGTAGAGATAAATATTGCGCAAATAATCCGCACCACAGCTATGTTAAGACTTCAAAATAAGTACATCGGTTTCCATTTAACTTCGTATTTACAAGCAATGGTCAAAGTTAATGTCACAGAAACGTGAGGAAACAGGTACAATACACGTTGTTTATTTCTTAGGGAAAACAGTCTTTTCCCTTTTGAAGAAAGTAAGGCAATAAGGTTTAGAAAAAAATTGTTAACTAACAGGAAATTTTTCTGAGATAAGGAATTCAAATTTATACGCATTTTAATGATGTTCAGGCTCACTGTTGAAAAAAAAAGTAAATTCTCCATCGTTCACCTTTGCAACTATTAAGCGGTTAAACTTGCTACACAGTCAGCTATTTTATTTATTTATTTATTTGCTTTTTTACGATTAGAAAAGAACCTGGACGCAAGCGAAAACTAAAAGATCTCCAGAATTTTCCAAGAGAAGTAATCATGCTCTGTGGAGTCATGTACAACAGGTGGTGCACGTTTTCTTTGTGTTTTGAGAAAAAAAAATTCTGTTCATTCTTGGCACGTTAAAAGCTATTTGATGTGAGTGATAGTAGAAGCATTTTTTTTAAAGTACTTTGGAAGTAATTTCTTTGCTTTTATAAAAAGATAATTCTTTACATGAACAACATCCTTCCTTTCACTTTTTATTTTTCTGTTTCGCTGTTGTTATTGTTCCTCCCGAAAATGAAGGAACTAATTAAAAAGATTCCCTTCTTTGTGTTCTTTGTTCTTTTTATTTTCCTTATGAATTCTATTTTATTGCTTATTCATGGCATCAATACTTTAAAAAAATAAGCAGCATTTAAAAATTAAATGACCATTCTTACAAAAAGCATTAGACGAAATCTGTGTTAATTATTTTAATGTCGGCTATTAGTAAGATAATTATTAGATTATGGGTAGACATTTCTTATTGCTATTATCACTGCTTTTTTTATTCGTCTAATCATTGAAAAATCACTAAATACTACTATTGAAATTAGTTCTATGTAGGTGTGTGTATATAAAGGAGGTAGATATTGGCTTACGTACATTTTTAACTAATTTAAAATAAATTTAAATTTATATAATGTGTAGAGTTCAAGCCAGAGGGAAAACAGGAAAGGAAACAAATAGCAAACCAATAATTCAATTGTAAATTAATAACAAAATTGCACGGATTTTACTTAAATATTATTGCATATTGCCATCACGGAAAATGATATCTTTAATGACTTCGAAAAAGGATACCTATTGAATGTCTTTATACCATCAGTAAGTTGAAAAATATAACTCAAATAATGTAAGCCTGGAATTCCTGTACATTTTCAGCTACACAGTTAAAACACCTTTTAACGCCTCTTATGTTAACCAAAATTCGTAGAGAAAAAATAACATTGGCGTAGCGCATTCGACTACTAGCCATCATAAAAATGTTTGTAAACTGAGAATGAATACCATACCTTCTTCTCATTTATTGTGGAATTAAGCCAATGTAAGATATGAGTAAAAGGAATGTCATTTAATTAAATAATAATATCATTTAGGCAATTAACTATTAAATACCCATTCAAATTATAATACAATTTTATATCAGTTTATATTTTGAAGAGTTTAAGAGGAATCAGGCAATATTCAAAATCAGAAAGTGTAATTCAGGTTTCAGGAGTCTATATATAATGCACAGTTAATGTATTTAGATGAAAACATTTGCCCTTAAGCATTTCTAGAAGACACATATTTTCTTTAATAATACGTTTTACACTGACCAAGCAATGAAATCGTTGAACACTGAATAATTTGATTTGGTTTCAAATATCGGCGAAGGAGCTGGTCGCATTGGAGGTGTCGTAGTTTTTTCTTTGTGTGACTCAAATACGAAACATTGCCTTTTAAAAAGTCTTCTATGAAGATGCATCTTCTTTGAGGCAAATAGCTCTCTCTCTCTCTCTCTATCATATTTTGTTCTTGTATAAATAATCCAGTGCTAGGTGATCTAACAAAAATATTTCGTGCTAATAAAAAAGCCTCTAGATATGTGACAAAAGTACAGCGCGCGCATTTGCTTTTGTTTCACTCTTTTTAGAGCATATTATCATACTGCTAACATGTTACTGTAATTGAGACCAGCGTAAAACATCTAAATTGACATACGTCCGACAAATGTAAAAACAAAGATATCAAAATTCACTTCGTTTACTTCTGAAGCTTACGCTTTTATGAAAGTTTGAACTGATTAATTTTTCTGTTTATATGCAGGTATTTTAATGTTTTGATATGGAATTTATTTAATTTCATTTATTTAATACCTTAATTACATATATTCTTACATACAAGAAAACGCTAAGTATTTATCCTTATTTTTAGCAAATTTACTAAATAATATAATTTTTAATAAATAGTAATATCTGTTGCTGAGGAATTATTATTGTTATTTGGTCAGGAATAATTCTCAAGGGAATTTGAGTAGTTGATTTCTTATTTCTTTTAATTCATTATCGCTGCTGAAAGTATTCTTTTAGTTCCTGATGACAAAAGAGACACAATGCAGTTTAAATTAATATTGTTACATCAGAAAGAAAATTTTACAGGAAAAAGAAATGCTTTCTTTTTCCTATAAAAATTATATATTATATATAATCCTATATTAATTTCCATTTCTAAAATTTTATTCTAAAACACTATATCTGGATCTGAATTAATATTGTTGCGAAATACCCGAAGGCTGCGCTGTGAGAGTGCTTCCTCGTAAAGCGGGTCGAAAACGAACTTGAATCAACGGCGGGTTTAGGGTTGCCAGAAAGTGGCAGGGTTCCCCGATTTGGAGCAAAATCGTCTACTAGCTTATATTTGGCGACAAAATTAACGATATGTCATAGACGGAGCGAGGAGTTTCTAGGACACATTTTTAGCGGTTTTCTAGAGAATATTCTTGAGGGTAGGTTAAAGCTATATGTACTGTGCCTGTACGAGGAGAAAGTAACGTCTTCAATTCAGAGATAGCTTGAGAGCGATCAACCGAGTAGAGAGCTGTACTTAAGTGCTTTGTGTGAAGCTGTCTTCCGTTATAGTCTAAAGGCTGTGTTGCTGATTTTTTCAGCGTGTTTGTCATAGTTTTTACACGAGTGTAAACATGTATTTAGAACTATCCTGTGTAATAGTGTTTAATGGCGAAAAATTGTGTTTTGGTTCTTCATTAAATGTCATCATCAATTACTTCAAATCTGCGAACCCGTGGATTGGAATAATATTTATATCTGCTTAGGAGTGCTACATTATATTTGCTAATCCTTGAATTCTTTGCAGTGTTTCTGCAGTTGCCATTTTCTATTTAAAGTCAAGTGAATATTCTTTTTTTCAATAAGGTTTGGAAAACATTAAAGGAGTAGCTTTAAAATACCAAAGTTGTCTGATCTGAAAATTTCAGAATTTGACCCTCCTGAACTTTTTTTAATATATATACATATATCTGAAATTTATTCGTTATAGGTAGACAGGTATTCCACCTTGAAGAGTGTTCTTACCTCTTCTTAAAAATTACCTTTCGTTAAAACTTTTATCAGAAGAGTTTCAACTCACATCTTGGGTATATATTCCCGTGTTTAATAAATATAAATTGTCGACTTAATCGATCATTACACGCTTTTATTTATAAGACATTAAAATTTCGTAAAATATTTTGTCATAACTTTCATTTTATATCTTGCCGATGAAATTGGAAATCGAAGTCGATATTCAGCAGAAAATATTAATCTAATTTAAATTTATTGCTTTAAGTAGGATGAATGCTAAGAAACAAAGTGCTTTAATTAAAATACTTTGTATATCTTTTAAAACTGATCTTGTCTGTTAAATATCAACTGCACTTCAGATGAACTAATAAATTCATACATTTAATTTTCTTGTATAATGTTTGTTGTCATCACTCGGAAGGAAGAAAATACTAGACGTCATAGTAAACGTGCTAGAAAATTAAAAATTTATAAAAAGTGAGAAAATACTAGCAGCGGTCATCTTGATCTAGTCTTTAACAACGCTTGCTCATCCTAGACAGCTGCAGATGTATAGTTGCCATATACATACGCCTTTTCGTTAAAATTAAATAGGCTTGATTCTGCGTATAAAACAATATTTTATTTTCACAAGTTCTGTAAGATTTAACAAGCTGTATTTCTTTCTATGTTGCCAGTCTAGACAAATTTTTATTAAAAAGACACATGTGTGGCAGCAATGCAGTTTGTTTGTTGCCTATGGAATCCATTTACCACATAAAGAACTTGATGATGATTGCAATTTTCCTTCTGTACCTGACGATTACTAACTTCTCCGGTTGAATAAATATTTTCTTTCTCCCCCTCTTCCACAGAGGAATTTCGTGTTGCAATCCTACGATAGCGATTTTTAGATGTCCTAGTGAGAACCACAGTGTTATCTACAAACATGCTGCTAGGACCTTAAATCTTAATCGAAGTTGGAGAAGTGAAGAGAACAGAGTCCAGAGATCGTACACTACTGAAAAAAATATTTTAGTCTATTACAATGACTTGTGAATTCAGGATATTGTAATAATTGTCATAAGTTATTGTAACAGTTTTCATAGAGTCGATAAAAATTTCAAAAATATTATTCCTGTTTTCATATATATTTAAATTCCTAATTATTTTAAAAAGGAATTCTTATGTTATAAGAAATTTCGAATTTTAAAATAGGAACTACTTCCTATCAATGTATGATAAAATTTTGCATTATCTTCACTCAAATTTAAATATCTTTTTAAGAACATTAAAGAAAGTATTTTAAAATTAGTTTTAGATATTGTTAAGTTTATCAGTTCACTACTAACTGATTTTAAGAACTTGGAAACAATAACGGTTAAAAAGTTTATTAAATATGGAACTGAATGAATAATCATTAAGTTCAAAAGAATTATGTAAAATTAAATAGCATTTAATTTTGCAAATTAGTTTGAACTAATAAGCAAGAAATGAAAGTTCAAAGAATGTTAACAACAGGCAAAGAGAAAAAAATCTACGAAGATCCAACTAAAAATGCATAGGAGATAAGTGAAATTTGAGGATTTTAGCCATTGCTTTAATGAATACTGACACAAGTTAATGAGCTAATAACACCCAAAGATTCCGATTTTATTAATGCATGCAATCGTCGTTCACTAGAAGATATTTTTCATCTTCTTTTATAAAATCCCTGAGAATGAGATTATTTTATAATCGATTTATCATGTAAACAAAAAATGCTTTTGTAGAACTACAAATTATTATTTTATTGTTCGCGAGGCCTCTTTGAAAGTAAGGTCCAATAAATATGAAAAAAGTTAACAGTAATTAAATGAAAAGAACAAGTTCTAATTTTAAATATTTAGTCCCACAAGTTGCTTTTTCTCGAAATGTGCTTTTACATTTAGGTATTCAGTAACATTTTCTTCACACATTTATAGTTTTCGACTGATCGTATTTAGGCAGTACATTATTTAGGTTATAATTAAGTAATGCTAGATGAGCATGCAAAATACAACGGAATGAAATTCGAATAGCAAAAAATGACAGAAAATGTATAATAAATTTCCAAGAAAATTAATTAAAGTTTATTTGTGTATTAAATGTTTAAGATGTTTTACTGAATAGTATCTTTTAAGTATTAAATAATGAGACGTTAAAGCGTGATGAGAATTATTAAATTTCTTGATTCAAATTTGGATTATATTCATGTTTTGCAAAAATTGTTCTGTATATCAAATAAATTTCAGAAACAGAAATGAAAGGCTTCTAATATTGTAGAGACTTTAAGTACTTTTGTATTTACTCTTCAAATAACTAGTCGCTGGCTTAGCCAGCGGCTTAAAATATTTACAAAAAGAAAAAAAAATATATTATTCTTTTAATAAATCCAGTTAGTGAAATTTCACGGATCTTGCTAGAAATTCATGACAGAGATAAAGAACTGCGTTTATTGATTTTAAATAGCTGAATTTGTTAATCAATAACAGACAGGTTAAATTTAAAATAAAAATTAAATAGCTTACCATTCGCCAATTGGCAACAAACTGGCGTGTGTAATATCAAAATAGTTTATACTGAGCAATGGCAAGAGATTTCTTTAAATACCTAATTTCTTTTGTTAAATTTGAAAGCCAAATATCTTACGCTTTGTCGAATGGCAACACGTTTCTTTTGAATTGGCCAGTTTCTGATTAAATTTAAATCATATCTTGTCGAATGGCAACATATTGCTGTATAATTCCAGGCTCAGTGTTAAGTGTTAACAGACATTTAAAATTTTCTTTTCCCAGTCTTTTCTCAGTTCATTATAGAATTATTCATTCAAGAATTATTCAGTTTTCTTGGTAAGGCGGTTTACACAACCCTTTTTGTCCTTTTTTTATTAACAACGTTTTGCCTTTTTAATTTCATTTATAAAATGTTGCTTTCTTCGTACTTTGGCAATTCGACATCAGTATCACGAAATACCGTATTTATTCAAGTATTTTCCCACCTCGTGTAATTTTACCGGAGCATGTTAGCGCAAAGTTCTGAAAATTCTGTACGTATTCAAGTAATTTTCAACTGCTTCAAGGTGTTAAGAAAACGAGCTCTCGTAAGTAAATAAATTCGTGCACTTAATGGTTGTTTTCATCTTTCTAATTCACTTGCTAGCGGATTTTGGGTTCATGGGCTTTAGTTGATGAAGCAATAATAGTGAAGCGTTTCAAGAAAAAGCAGATATCTAATGAAGCTGAAAGTTCTGACGATCATTGCACTTGCTAAGAGAGACTGAACGGTGTCAAGGAATTTTCAACAATGAAGTCAGAAAATCAAAGTGCAGATATCTAGTTACAGATGAACATATTGATGACTACTTTCGAGAGGAATATCATCATACTCTCCTAATTATCAAGAAATGGTCAAGGAAATGCAAATATCGCATTGGCTTCAATAATTATATTTTTATACCTAAACGTTTGTCTATTATTTAGTGACTACTTATTTTACAGAAGAATGCAATCAATGATTTTTATACTTTGAAATTATGTTTCGGAATAACTATATTTTGAATATTATATGTATTATTAACTATATCAAACTATGAATTTACCTTGAAAAAATGACAGTGCTTGCTCCAGAGTGGTTTGCTAGAATGTACTTTAAAAGTACGAGTAGTTTAGGAATCCTTATTTATTATCCTAAATTTTTAGTATCTTATGGCAACTATTTAAAGTAAATTCAAGCACCACTTCATCGCAAATAAATAATTACTTCCATAACTAGAGCATAAATTTATGTAGAAAACTCTAACTTACTAAATTCTATCTAACTCATCAATGCAACTAAAGCTTCATTTACCGATGCAGGGACTTGCACAACTCCAAAAGCATGATAAATGATCCACTTTAAAGGGCGGCCTACTTAATTAAAAAACCTGATGTGGATACTACATGACTTCATTTTATGTCCTATTAAATTATACACATTTTAGCTGCATTTCATTTAAACTTATATCCTCGAATTTCATTAGAGATATATTTCTCATTCAATTAATTCAGTTCTCCCTTCGCGGCAAAAAAAAATACATAAAACTAAAAAATTCTTCATTAAAAATTGTAAAATACAGAAAACATAAAACACCAAATACAGTTAAAAATATTTTCTTTTACAATTAAAAGTAGAGTTTCTATCTAAAAACAAGCAGTTCAGACAGTGGCCAAGAAGGTAGATTTTTCGGTGCACGAAACTGAATATTTACTTCTGGTCCCACTCGGAAAAAAGGCATTAAATGTGAAGAAACTGACTTAATTAACTATTCTGCTGAGTTACAAATGGAGGTTCTTTAGACATAATACGCCACAAGTTTTATAATGTTGATAATTCTGTAACAATTGCATGCAGATTAACTAAAGACATAAAAACTTTAACCGGAACATTAAAACTACATAATTCAATCGCTTTTAAAGCAAAAAACGCACAATATTTACCAACACATAAGAATAAAAAAAGACTAATCTCACCGAGCCAGGTAACAAAGTGGAAATATCCAACAAGTTATATGTATATATATATACAATATCCAACTTCTTCTGTTTATTTAAAAACGAGGGAAATATTTTAAATTTTTGTAAGTGATTTTCCTAAGATCTTAGATCAAACTATATGTCCAACACAGTCATTTAAACTAATTCATTTGACTTTAAAAATATGCTCTCTATCTATTATATATACGCTGCGCAAAAAAAGGGGGGGGGGACAGTTTTATATCTCCCGTTCTACTGACCCGACTGACGAAATTCAAGTTGCGTTTTCCATGTCTCGAAAGATATATATCAGATTTATACGTATGATTAATCTAGCATAGGTATTTTGACACGAAATCGGACATTTTCTGAAATAACGTAGCAAATTTTCCACACTTCGATTCTACAACTCAAATTATGCCTAAATATAAAATTTTGTTATTTTTTGTGGGAACTTTATGAAGAAATTAAAAAATTTATATTGGCGCATTTTTTTAATTTTGAGCTAAGAGTAATTCACTTGGCGAATTTTTTAATTTATAGCAACCTATTTTCCTTTCCCCTTTTTTCATTGTCCACGAACGGAAAAAAAAGTCATCGTTAATACTTTCAAATAATTTTAATAAAATTGCGTAAACCAAATTTTCGTTATTATCGCTTAAGATAAATACGCCAAATTTCAAAAAGCGCCAAAATATAAATTATGTATATCTTATCAAATTTTGAATAAAAAACTCTAATTTTTTGCAAGTATGCTTAGAAATACATCCACTTTAAGATGATGGTAAAAATTTTATAAATTATAATTCAAATTTTTTTTCAAAATTTATTAAATTTGTAAAAATTATTTAAAAATACAAATTCTAAAAATAAATCATGAAAAAAATTGGCGAATTTTGTTGGAGTAAACCTAAATTTCGCAATATGAAAGAAAGAATCAAATAAGTTTAATAAAAAAAGAGATATTAATAAATACATGTCAAATTCAATTAATAATGAGAAGCTAAAATTTTGAGAGCAAACGTTTTAAAAACTACTCGGGAGATTTTTACAAAACTTGGCAGTTTGGCATAATTTGAGTCGTAGAATCGAAATATGGGGAAAAATTGGCATGCCGTTTCTTTAAATGTCCGCTTTTGTGTCAAAATACCTATATTAGAACAACGCTATATATAAATCTAATCCATATCCTAAGTCGCGCTTTCGATACATGAAAAACGCAAGTTGAATTTCGTTAATCGGCCCAAAAAAACGGAAAATGTAGAACTGCCTTTTTTTTTTCCACGTAGTGCGTGTACGTACCTACCTACAGATGTCAAGGAAAAAATTTCCTTGTGAATCCATTTTAAATGTATTTACAATGCTTTCTGGTAAAAAGAGTCCTTTATTCTGTCCCTCAAACACGTCGTTTAAATGGTTTCGAGAGCGATTTTCGTTAAACTATGATACCCGAAATTATTCGAGATTACAATACTCGCTTTAATTGTACAAGGAAATTAAGAATAGCTACAACAAATGTAATGATATGCATTTGAGTTCATTTCAATACATTTTATTACCAATTAGTTGTAGTTTACACATTTGAATTAATGGCCGTTTTGAAAATAATGATTCCCTTAAATAGCAGTAATTAAAAAATATTTTAATTGTTACCAAAATAAAAAAAAAACTTCGCTTTAATGTTTTGCAAAGAAAAAAGTTATAAGTATGTATTTATAAACAAAGTGTTCGTTGAAATTAGATTAATTTTATTTTAATTTACTTTAATCCAAAAATAACTAACGAAAAATATCAGTTTTTATAACGACAATTTTTTTTTCTTTTCGAATTCTGCACAGTTTTTCTGAACCTACCTTAAGAATGCAATATTTTATCGAGTCAAAAATAATACAAATTAAATAACTTTTACATTTCGTCGAGATTCTACTATTTACTTGCTTTTATTTTATCTGTAGTTTTCACTGGATTTCTTCACTTTGAATTGTGAGGAATCATAGAGCCTTGCGACAGAGATTTGAAAATTTTCTTTTATAATTTTCGTCTTGGCTTGCATGCTCTAATATAAAAAGACATTTTATTTTATCAGATGCTCTTATAGAGGTCAAGTCTTTGAATGCATATGTTGATGAATGCATATTTAGACTGCACACGTAATAGACTGCTGCATAACACATCTGTAGCACAATTTACTTATTTTTATTTATTGCAACTTCTTTTTATGTGTTATATTTGCCTTTGCTGTTTTCAGGTTATTTATAGTTTTTCAAGATCTGTCAAAAATTCTTATGTTTTTAATTTTTGAAAGTTGTATATATGTAGAGACAAAATATATAATAATGTTAATTTAGATTCTATTACATATTTCCATCTGCGTTTAATAATAAACTATTACTTTTTATAAATACAAAACGTAAATTTTTCCTTTTTAATAATTTTACAAAACGCTAAAAAATTTAAAAAATAAAAAAAAAACCTGAAAGGTTTCAGATTTTAAATTACGTCCAAAGGAGCGTTTTTAAACATTTTGTATGTTACTTTTTTTATTGAATATCACGTTCTTCGCATTTAAACCATAAAATTCAGTTAAAGAACAATATCGCAAAATAATTTTAAACTGAGCGTATCATTAGAATTTCCTACACACAGTCTCACGCGCTGCAGATAAAAATGTTTTTTTTTTTCTGTGCAAAGTTGCCATTGTCCGCTTTGAAATTCTCGAGTTTGTTAATCAAAAATTCGTTAAAAGTTTACAAAATATGATATCGTTAACAAAACAAATTCCAAACTTCAAATTTAGGCTTCCAGTTGCCTATATTCGCAGCAGGATTACGGCATTCAAAATTCGATGGCTTTAGGTACCGTCGTTTTATCACAATGTGAGAAAAATACATACATTTATGCACATTCTTCATTATTTAATTTCTTTCATTATAATACAGGGCTGCAATATTTTGTGGCAACAGTTTGAAAAGTGATACAGACTTTTAATGTTTCCGACGCAAAATCGCAAAACGAAAACAATAGTCCTTCAGGGACAAAGCCCATTTGGATTAATTATTTGTGTATTCTTTTTTTAATAAAATATTAGCAGTTTTATTTATTTTTTCCCGAAACCGTCACAAGATATTCTTCACACAAGTATGAGGAGTTACTTTGATATTCAAAATAAAAGAAAATATTTTTTTAGCTTACTGTTTCTAAGTTTGTGATTTTTTCAAGTCCATTATACACTTTTCCAGGAATTATGTTTCCCCGGTGGGTCACTTTCACCGCACGGTTGGGGATTCGTCTACATAACCTTTTATTTCTGCTTCTGGCGTATTCTAGTTAATTCTGCAGGTGTTACTTTTCTCTTCCTTTTCTGCCGTTGTTGCTCCAGCGTTTTGCACGCAACAACAGGCCTTAAGAAGCGTGAAATATTAGTACCTGATTAGAAACGGACCATCTGACACATTACCACCATATAGTATTGGCATTTTAAAACATAATATACTTTCTAATTTTTCAATTTACAGCACTCATTGCAAAAAGTTTCCTTTCGTTTTGCCTTTCTGTCTATAATTTTCTTTACTTTTAATGCGGAGATCTTGTTTTTCTTCTAATGCCCTGGAGTTTAACATGTTTTTTGAAGCTTTGAATATTTTGATACCTTTATTAAGACATGACAAGAGTTTGTTCAGTGAATATTTACCTTAATGGCATTCGAGAAGATAATAGCATTGCTGATATAATATTTTTTAATCCGATTAATATCTGTAATTTAAGCTATTTAACATCTTTTATTTAAATGGCCCTTCAAGACAAATTTTGGAGAGAGATAAGCCAAAGAGTAGTGCTTTGCTTTTAAAATCAGATCTGCAATATTTAAATCTGCTCTTATCATATTACAACCAATGTTTTTCTTTTCGCTTTATCGGAATCTTTTCCGTTCTCATTTAACAGTTTTGGAATTGTTTAGGCTTTTGTTTCTTGACAAATTACTATGATTATCTAAAAACGTAGACCTTATCAGTTTTCTTTCGATCAATAATAATGCACAAATGTATGTTTCATGCTGTGCCGCGTCTGGTTGTGATTAGCAAGCAATTTAACCTATTTGTATGCGTGCACCAGTTACCAAGGTTCTGTTTAACATATGTCTTAAATTTTTTCACAAGGTACATGATCACATTTTATGTTATCTTTGATTGATATCGTTAATATCGTCTTTAAATATCAAGTGCTGAACATATTTCTCTGAAAACATTAATTGCGAACTATACCGTTTTCTGAAATGATATGCAATACGTTCTAAAACTGTAAAATACAGCCATTTTTTGAATAACTAATTTAATGATGTCTTAAATTTAACCATTTGTCTTACTGAAATGCTTGTAGAGTCATTAGATTATTTTGAAGGAGACATAAAAAATGAACAGTGCCCTCACCAGGACTCGAACATGTACCGCTCAAATACGTGCTGAGTGTGATACCGGTACACCACGAAGGCATGCTGGAAGATGGGAGAACATAACTTATCCCCTTTTTAAAGGGCAACTGGGGATTAGGGAATCCAATCGCCAAACCCTGGTAGTAACGAATTACTATGCACCACCTTTTTGTTCGGTCGCCATTTGTAGAGAGAGTCCTTAAGCTTTTTTTAAGCCAGAGAGGGGGAAAATGTGCAGTGCTCTCGCCAAGACTCGAACTCTGGACCTTTCGAACACGGGTCGTATATGCTTCCAATTACATCACGAAGGCATACGGAAACGAGGAGAAAATACCTCATATGCTCTCAAAATGTATAAAATTAATGGAAAACAAACTACATTAAAGATTTTTATAAAAGAAATTTATTCTCTATGTGTGCACTCAACACAAACTTAAATCGCCCTGCTGCGTGTTAAGTGCTCTAATATATTTTAAAATATGTATCACGTCTAAAACTAAACTGGGACATTTTATCACTTTAACTATAATCCCATTTAAAAACTATTTAAACTGTTCTTTGCGAGTTATTAAATATAGATTTGATTATAGGGGCATTTAAAAACGCACTTATTATTGGCTTATGCCTGTTGAAGCACAGGGCAACAGAATAACTTAGATTCATTTAGGAATAAATATCTACCATGTAGAAAAGAAATGCTTATTTCTTAATTACTTAGATTTCGATTATTTAGATTATAAAAGAGCACGCAATGCAATCTGCCTAAAGATGGGGATGCCACTGTGGAGGACGTTTCACGGAGAACTGACTCGTATTTATATTACACGTAAGGACTCAAAAACTCCCATCCAGTCAGCTCAATCGAAATATGAAATCTGGCCCAGTTCAATAACCTCTGTTTCGCACTTTTACCTCCTAGCTGCTAGTAGGCTTTTTATTACTTCTAAGATAAAAATCGGAAAAATGTCTTCCTCTGCTACTGCATTTGTAAAATTTGCATAGAAAAACAATGGATTAACTGCAGTTTCTTTAGCCGATTTGATAGCAATTCATATAAGAACAGCATTGACATTTATCCAAGCTCTGTACATACTCACGATTTAATTCCTATGACTGAAAAGAAAATTATTTTCCTTAATCTTCGCGAAGTCTTTCGGATTTCAAGACGTTATGATACTGATTGATCATGCTGCTCATCAAGAATGTTCAGGATGAACGTTCAGGAAGAATCAGGATGAAGGAATGTTCTGGGAGGAGGATTTCCATAGCCTGAATTTCTGTTCTCTGCACCTGATCAGTTTTGATCCCTCTGTATTTGACAGTGTTGTTTATAATAAGTAAAGCAAGTCCTTCTCCCATTCTGACGGTCCTATCGTTTCGTAGAATAGAATGGTTGAACTAAAAATGTTTATTTAGCCTAGTCTCCTGAAGACAGTATGGATGCCATTATTCTACAGGAGAACGTGAAGTTCATCCTTTTTCTTTGTGTTCTGTTGTAGAAAATTTAATGTTCTCATAGTACATTTCAAACCACGCTTTCGGACTCAGAGCTTGACACTTCGGCTACCATGTACGCGGTATAAACTGGCAGATTGGCCAATACTAGACTCATTATAGAAAGGAGTGCCATAGCCTGAAGAGTTGCACTTCTACTTGTTGGTCTGTGGGGGTGTTTTATTTACCTTCTACCATCCAAAGAAAAATCAATAGACACATTTGCCTCTCTGTCACCTGCGCTCTGGATGCGCTCTCTAGAGTATCGATATGGAAACTTTGGAAACTTTCTGTAATATGTATACCTCACACCCAATCTGACTTCAATGCTCTGCTGGGCGATTTTAATGTTAAAAGTCCAGGTTGGCGCTCGCATTCTCTGTATGAGAAGGGAAAGCAGATGGAGGATCTTTTGATAAACCTAAGTTTGGATAATATAAGCAATGGAGAAAATACTTATCTGTCAAGGACAACAGAAGCACTTGGCTATTGATCTCACCGCGGTGAGTTATGACATATTTATCATTTGTACATGAATGTATTTGATAATACGATGAGAAATCATCGACTACGAAGCTCAATTTTAATATTGAAATGCCTGCCCAAGAAAAAAGATCTTGAAGGTTTAGAAAGGTAGGTGGGCAGGTTTAACTTAATTTCTCGGCTGACTCTGCCACAGCACTGACTTGAGAAAAAGCTGAAGAGATTCACACATAACTTTAACACTGCAATCAAGAGATTCATTCTAAGAGGAAAAAGAAACAAAACGGAATTCTTTATTGGAAGGACCAGAATGTAAACTCCTTAATTAGAGAGAGAAATTTGTTGTTGTTCAACTTAAAGCAAGGAACTCAAAAGAAAACAGAAGATTGTTATCAGAGGCATCAAACGGAGAGGAAGGGAAAAAAGGTTACCAACAAACAAAAAATGGGCCGAGCCTTCAAGGACCCTAGATCCAAGGAAAGACGGTAAATATTGGAAAATGGCTAAAACACTAAGCAACTCCTTTACTTCAACTGCTACCTAATCTCCAAACATCCTTAATCTGGATTAACAGTAGATACTAACAAAAAAGTGGTAAAGCAACTTCTATAGTGTTGGTAAAACTGGCTATCAGAAAAAAATTGAAAAATAAGAAGCTCTGCCAAAGCATTGTTCCTGGAGGTAAGAGGGCACAGGCATATGACTTGTTTCTAAAGGACATCACTCCAAAAGTATTAGATATTATTATTTTCTATTAAAGGAAATAAATCACGAGGAAGTGATCTCATTTTGAAGAAATGATTAAAAATCTCGGTCAAGAAGCAAGACAATGCTCGCTGACCATCTACAACACATTATGGAAATCTGAAAAGGTGCCTAAGACACGGAAAATTTTTATTAATGTATTTTTATTCAAACCACATAAATCAGATACTGAATGCAACAACTGAGGCCTATAGGCTTCACCAGCCTCCTTTGCAAAGTGATGGAACGAATTATCCATCCCAGAGTCATAGACATCCTCATAAAGAACCAGATGACAAATTTCTATCAGGCAGCTTACAGAAAACAACATTCCACTGAAGGCTAATTATTTTACCGCAGTCAATCCATCATCGATGGTTTACAAGAATGACTACCAAAAAAGAGATTTCTTATTTTTCTTGATATGTCTTCTGCATTTAATAGAGTGTGGAAACAAAAAGCTCATAAAACTTATACATCATTATTGTATTGGAGGAAATGTCCTTATCTGGATAAATGGTATCTTGAGAAACAGAAAAATTAAAGTGCGTATAACGGGTATTTATCCAAGAGCAAGAAAAGCCTTGCAGGTGTTCCGCAGATTTCTGTTTTAAGTCCTCTTCTCTTTATGTTACATGCGTGTAGCGTCATTAGGTTTTTTGAAGCTGGAGGTGTGAAAAATGTATAATGACCTCGTTGGGACTTGAATCCTAGACTTCTCGAATACGCTACGAGGATACTTCCAATTACACACCAAGGTATGCGAAAAGGAGGGAAAAAATATCTTATATACTGACCATTTTAAAAGGCGCCTGGGAATTAGGGGACCGAATAGCCAAATCCTGGTGATGACGAATTATTCTCCATCACCTTTTTAGCTCGGGCCCCACTTTTAGTGTCATTAGAGGTTTTCTTAAGGTGAAGACATGAAAATATAGAATGCCTTCGCTAGGATCGCTTGCACGTCTCGAAAACGCGTCGAGTATGCTTCCAATTGCATCGCGAAAGCATGCGGAAAGGAGGGAGGAAACACCTTATATATGAAAGACATTCACCGTAAACTTACGCAAATGACGTCGTGATCTGGCCACACCACAGGTATATTCATGAATCTGAAACAGTGCTCCAGAAATTCCTAAATGGAATCCTAAGGTAGACGTAAAGCTTAAAACTGAAGATCAACGCTAAAAAAACTGCTCTCTGTGTCTTTTCAACAGATAGGAAGAATAGGGATCTGATGAATTCAAAATTATACATTGATGGCAAATGCACGATCATGACGTCATACCCAAATTACTTGGGAATCACCTTAGATGCAGACCAGAGATTCATTGAGCATGTCAAAAACTGTGGTGTCAATGTTTTGAAAAGACCAGGAATCTTTAGAAGTTTTTGCGGAACAAAATAGGGAGTTTCCCCGAGACACTAAGAACAACATATACTTCATTAATTAGACTGATTATGCAGTATGCTTCTCTCCATTTGGGTTCACGCTTTCGGGAGTGTCTTGGAAAAATTAGAAAATAATAATGCAAAGACCGCAAAAATCATTATTGTTTCAGTGTCTTCCACCGATAATTTAAAATTAATTCAGGAATGTAGCTTCGAAAGCCACGGAAAAGAAGACGGTATAATGTAATAAAATTTACAAACAAAGCAAGAAGACGTCTTTATGCATTTGACAAAGATAGCAGAGCAGTTCCCGGCCTCGATAACAACAAATTTTCTATCTTCCAAGAGCCAACATTTACTTCCAGACTTTCTGTGAACTCTAAAATGGTACTCAACCCACTACAGCAGGGATGGCAAACCCATGGCACTCTTGCCACTAAGGTGGCTCGCTACAGCTATTTCGATGGCAGGCCATAGGTACACTGTGCAAAAAAAAAAGAAAATGCACGACAGTTCTATATCTTCCGTTCTACTGGGTCGATTGACGAAATTCAAATGGAGTTTTCCGTGTCTTGAAACCGCGGCATAGGATATGCATTAGATTTATATATAGAATTGTTCTAATATGGGTATTTTGACACAAAATCGGACTTTTTTCTGAAATCACATGCCAATTTTTTTACATATTTCGATTCTACGACTCAAAATATGGCAAAATGCCAAGTTTTGGAAAAATAGCATTAGTAGGTTTTAAAAAATTCGATCTCAAACTTTTAGCTCCTCAGTGTTAATTGAATTTCATATATATTTATTAATATCTCTTTTCTTATTACACTTACTTGATTCTTTCTTTCACAGTTCGAAATTTAGGTTTACTCCAATGAAAGTTCAACCATTTTTATGATCTATTTTTAAAATTTGTATTTTTAAATAATTATTATAAATTTTTGGAAAACAAAAATTTGAATTACAACCTTTAAAACTGTTATTCTTACCTTACAGTTGATGCATTTCTAAGTGCACCTGCGAAAACTCAGAAGTTTTTATTCAAAATTTTCGAAGATATACGTGAATTTACACTGATGTGCAAAAATTAAGGACGAAGTCGAAAAATTAGCATATCAGCTGAACGAAGAGGCAGAGGGGACAGAAAGACCAATCAGGAGATTAGGTAAGGTGATCTACGGTAACACATGCGCAGATATGCAGGTAGACGTAATGGGGGAGTGTCTGAGTAGTATAAAGCATGTTGTCGGTGTAAGATCAGTATTTCTGGCAAAGAGATTGCACGCCATAGAGCAGTTAAAATCACACCGAGTTGCTGCCTCAGCGAGAAATGGCGAATAATCAATCTGTTAGACGACATCTGGATGCTTTTACCCGAGGTCGAATCATTGGGAAGTTGGAGGAAGGCCGCAGTGTGACAAGTGTGGCTGCAGAGTTCGGAATTGCTCACAGCATCGTTTCACGACTTTGGAGACAATTTCAAACTACAGAAACAGCTATCCAAGGGTTTAGTAGTGGTCGTCCACGAGGAACCACACCCGCAGATGACCGGTATATTGCCTTACAGGCCAGAAGAAACAGGCGGCAGACAGCGGGAGAAATCGCTAGACACACGACGCAGGCGACTGGACGACCGATATCGCGTTTTACCGTGGCCAGAAGACTGCACGGTGGTGGTCTGTTTGCATGACGCCCTGTACGGTGTGTACCTCTAACGCCTGCCCATCGGAGAAGGCGTTCTCTGTGGTGCCGGGAACACCGGAATTGGAGAGACAATGAATGGGGACAAGTATTCTTTACAGATGAGAGCAGATTCAGTCTGAGTAGCGATTTTCATCGCATACTCATTTGGAGAGAGCGGGGAAGCCGCAATCATCCCTCGAACATTGAAAGTGACAGGTATGGAGGTGGCGGTGTTCTCGTTTGGGGAGGCATCATGCTCGGTAGTCGTACAGACCTTCACATCTTCGACGCAGATTAAGTCAACGGGACCCGTTATTGTAACGAGATTCTTCTTCCATATGTGCGTCTTTTTAGAGGTGCTATGGGTCCGCAGCTCCTTTTCATGGACGACAATGCACCATGTCATCGCACAGTAGCTGCCGAACAGCTCTTAGAGAGTGAGGATATTGAACGTATGGATTGGCCGGCACGATCTCCGGATCTCAATCCCATCGAGCATGTATGGGATTTTCTAGGCAGACGCTTGGCAGCTCGTACCTTACCACCAGTAACGATTCCGGAGCTTCGATTGGCGCTGCAAGACGAATGGGCAGCAATGCCTCAACAACTCATTGACACCCTCATTCTCAGCATGGGCAGACGCTGTGAAACCTGCCTAGCAGTCAGGGGAGATCATATCCCCTATTAAAGACCGGATGTTTCTTGCTGGACACCCATCACAGGGATGTTTCGGCCTTCAGTCGCATTGCGCTCCATGCTACTTTTTCAATAAAGCTTCTTTTTATCCCTCTGATTTCTCTTTTAGTAAGTGTTGCTTACATTACTCATGTCCTTATGTATTGGGGATCTTACGGTATTAAATGTGTTGATTTGGAAAGCTTTTGTAGAAAGTTATATTGAAAAAACCATCTCGTCCTTAATTTTTGCACGCCAGTGTATACGTTGGCGAGTTCCTGCACAATGGAAGGAATGGATAAATAGGTTGCCATGTTTTAAAAAGTTCTACGAGTAAATTATTCTTCGCGAAAACTGAAAAAAACTCGCCAAGTTAAATTCTTGAATTTCTCCGTAAATTTCGACCCAAACTTTACAAAATTTAATATTTAGGCATAATTCGAGTCGTAGAATCGAATGCTATCTCAGAGATTGGTATGCTATTTCAGAGAAAGACCATTTTGTGTCAAAAAATACCTATGTTAGAACAATGCTATATATAAATCTAATATATATCCCAAGTCGCTCTTTCGGGAAATGAAAAGCGCAATTTGAATTTCGTCAATCGGCTCAGTAGAATGGGAGATATAGGACTGTTCTTTTTTTTCCCGCGTAGCGTACATATTAAATTACTCTTATTCATTTACATTCACTAAAACGACGTTTAAAAGGGTCTCCAGAAGCTTGTGCAGGAGCTTATGCGCCATTATAACCTTTTTCAGAACAGAAAGGTGACTAGTGCCCCTTTCCATCATGGAAGTCCCTGTAGGGGAAACTGACTTTTTTTTTTGAGGAAGTACGTGAGTGAAATGGTTTGTAAAGAGAGAACCTAAACTAAAGTGCAAATTAGGATATAATTTCAGTTTTGGTTTCTTAAATTTGAATATGAAGGTGGCACTCAACAAAACTGATATTTTGAAATACAGCGGAATGAGAGCACCCATGAACACTATCGTGTCCGTTATTAATCCAGACAATTTGATTTTCTAAATATAAAAAATAACGAGATAAATGACTTCTACTCCACATAAAAACTGAAGTTTTAAATAAATGCAGCGTAAGACTTTTATACTAGAGAAGTGGTTTTCGCATTGTGCTAAGGAAAAAAGAACAATTTTGAAAATTAAACATTTTTATGTAGATTCGAGTCTTCGTGTGAATATGAGAAAGAATTCGGGAGTTCAGTTCTGGTTCTTTAAAGGAAGAGGGGTGGAGTTTGTCAAGTTCCAATTTATAATGGCACTAAATATTTAATCATGGCTACCTCGTTAAATGTAATTAACCTTTTCATAAAGGTGGTGGAATTGGTTACTACGATAAATTTTCTATCATTTCTTTTTTATGCATACAGAAATAAGTGATACAGTGCAGGAAAAAGGAATAAATTGTTCTTTCTCATATATTAGGTTCAGTGATAAAGCTCGATAAAGGGTGCACCATGCCCAGAATGTTCTAAAGTGGGGTAGTGTTTGTGTTGTGCTGCAAATTTGTAGCTGTACTTATTTAATTTTATTCATCAATATTTAGGTATTTTATTTAAATTGAAATTGTAAAGAGTGTAGTAAATATATGTTTTCTTATTTTTTTTTGGTAAATTGAAATGATTAGTAGATGCCAGGAATGTACTTAAACTCTTGATTTTTTAAAAATTTTTTATGAGGAACTAATTGATTGTAGTATGAATATATATTTCTTCTCTGGAGTTCATGATGTTTTAAATTAAAGAAAATGAACTTAGTTGTTCTTGAGTTAATTGTAGAGTTGGTGAATATGTAGTTTACGTGAACTGAAGAATTGTTTTTTTAGTTGAAGAGATAGCATTCTATTTTACCCGAGCACCAGCGAAGACTTATTCCTTCTTAATTTTTTTGAGGTTAAGTTTTATTGTGAAAAAAAATAACTACTTTAAAATATAAATCTGGTGCTATATGCCTGAGCTACAGACCATTTTCTTTTTCATTCGAGTTAAAGAATTTTAATTTGTTTATATATCTTATTCTTTGTGTTGTGTGTATTAAAAATTGCTTTTTTTTCCTTTCTTGTGATTCTGTACATGAACCTGCCAAATATGCTTTCAAAAAAGGCCGAATAGGATAGTGGCTGAACTTTTCAAGAACAGTGGACAGCGGAGTATAGAATAATAGGAAAAAACAATAAAGTTCTGTGTTGCTTGTGCTCCGTAACGTTACTATCTCGCACATTCACCATGAAGCGTCACTTGGAGACGAATCATAAAATTGTTTGCTCCATAAAAATGAAGAAAGAAGGAGTTCATTGCACGAAAAGTAAAGAAATAATCAAAACAAACAAGTTGTTTTTTATTTTATTTTTTAAGCCAAAGAATAATATCGTTGAAGCGAGTTTCCATACGTCTCTCTGCATAACATAGCATGAGAAACCACATTCTGATGGTAAGTTTCTGGAGACGGCTTTCTTAGTCATGTCAATTATTTGAATATTTACCCAACAAACAACAAATAATTGGTAGAATCAAAGCATTTCATGCCAGCAGGAAATCTCTGAAGGATAGAATAATAAAAATTAGTGAAGCTCTTTCAAAGCAAATAAAATCTGATTTAGATAACGTCGAGATATTTTCAGTATACCTTGAAGAAAGCACTGGTGTGACTTTACGAGCCAGGTTAGCTGTTATCATTAGAATTACTTGCGGAATGGTAATGTGAGAGGAATTAGTTGCATTGATGAATTTGCCAGCCACGACTATAGTTAAAGATACCATGAATGAAATAAAGTAAAAACCTTGCAGTAATGGGTAACTTGCAGTAGTAAAAATGGGTTTTGACTTAATTATGTCTGTAACAACTTCTGGTGCCCCAAATATGGTAGGAATATATAATGGCTAAAGAAGCTAAAGAAGGCCAACACCTCACTGTGCTATTTCATTGCATTTCGCATGAACAAGAAAGATGTGCAAAAGCTGGTATGAAGTAATTTCAAAATGTTTTGTCTATAATAGCTAAAATTGTAAACTTCATATCTGCACGTGTTCTAAATAATCACCAGTTTTCGAAGTTGTTATAGGAAGTAGAATCTCAATAAGGTGGGCTGCTTACATACAATAACGTTCGGTGGCTGAGTCGTGTAACAGCTTTTTACAGGTTTGTCGAGCTTTCGGATGAAATTGGATTTTTTGTAACAGAAAAGGAATGAGATTTTCTTGAAATCATGGATCCTATTTGGCTGCGTGATGTAATGTTTTTAATGACTTTGCAGCATTATATAATGATATAAATAAGGGACTGCGAGGAAAAGTGCAAGCGGCAAGTAGATTGTGGGAGATCATAAGATCCTTGGAGCTCAAACTTCACGTATTCTTTAATGATATTGAAATAGGAATTTTAAATATTTATTATATATTTATTTTAAATATAAATTATCTTCAGATTATAGAGGAAATATATTTAAGAGATCTTTGGATATTTTAGAAAATTCAAAGGAATTAGTATCTGCACGATTTTCATAATTTCGGAATTTGGAGAAAACACTTCAGTTTATTCATAACCTCACTTTGCTAAAATATATAATCTTAAACTGGCATTTCTTGGGTGGATGGATATTGCCAATTTGGAAATAGAATTGACAGAATTTTAAGAAAATTAGAAGTGGTTGAACAAATTTCCCGAATTTGGTAAAGCATTAGAAGTGGAGCGTGAGGATTGCAGACATTGCATCCAAAGGTTAGAAAACTTAATTCTTGATCAATGGACAGATTTCACACAAAACGTTTCGTCAGTGAAAGAATTTGCAGTAGCACTGTTTACAAAGTTTGGGTCCTCATACACTTGCGAGCAAATGGTTTTATTAATGAAGTCTATAAAATCGACTGTAAGAAACCGCACTGGTTCAGATTCAAGTGAAACTTGTGTGTTCTTAAAGATAAGTTTTGACTCAAATATTAATGACATGGCTACTAAGCTTCAGCAACAAGTATCGCACTAAATGGGATTAAATGCATGCATTTTTTAATGTACTATTGTAATATTTGTTTATAATATTAAATGAACGAGTTTTGAAAAGTAAATGTATATTAAGTGAAGCGTCTTAAAGAAGACACCTTTTAATCAAGTAAAAAAATAAAGGTAATTAAAAATATATTTTAAATTGTACTGTTACATCTAATTTTGCATACTATAAAAAGTTAAAATGATCTGGTATTAATTACCATTATTTTATTTTTTCACTGGGTATCCGTTTTAGGACAATATACATTAGCTTAATATAAAACTGAAATATGTTTAAAATACGGTTTATTCAACTCACATTTAATGCAAGTTAATAACTAAGCTGCAGATATAGTTATAAAATATCATTCGATAGTTTGAAATCAAAACAAAGGTTTAAAAACAATAGTTAAAAAGAAATATAACAAGTGGCACACTTAATACCTGAAAATCATAAACCATAATTTAACTGGTACACTAATCGAAAAGTTTTGCCACCCCTGTACTAGAGCCGCGGAATAAAAAAGGAATTGATTGACATCAGAAGCGAAAGGGATGAAGACAGTTGAACAGGGCTCAAAAGAGGACTTTGCACACGTTTATACAAACGGGTCATCTGATGGCATCTGATGAGTATGTGTGACTATCCCAGGCCATGGTACTTATCAACAGAAAATATGTGTTGAAGCCATAGTCTCAAACTTCATTCGAGAATTTCTGAGCATTAGGGAGGTACTTGACATGTACAGATCCCTTTCCATTTCTGAGCAAGCAAAAGGACTCGTCGTCTTCTCAAACTCAAAAGCAATTCTGCAAGCAATGTTGGACGGAAGCTTCCTGATCACCAACGGGATCCACTTTCGCCTAAACAGGCTTAAAGTTAGATAATGTTTACATTCTTCAACGGTTTGATAGCATATGTGAACATCACAGTTAAAGAGAAAGCAGATAGAACCTCGAAATCTCAACAACGTAAATATGACCCTATCGGACGCTAATGTCATGGCCATATGCAGACTGAAGGAACATTCAATTCCAACAAAGCACCAGTTCCCTAACATTAATGAAGATCGACTTCTAACTAAAGACTTATAACTGGTCATCATTGAGAATTGAAATTTGAGAGAGAAGGCAGAAAAACCTACAGAAGCTCTCCGGACACAGATCTGACAATGGTACACTTTTTTGATTGCCCAGCCGTCCTTGCTGAATTGTTAAAAATTGGGTCTTGTTTAAGAGACCGAATCTCTATGATTATAACATTTTGCAAATTGCCAAGGCTGTCATCTTCGCCGATAGCAGTATTTGAATAGGTTTTATCATAGAAATGGCCAATGGCACCAAACGTTTAGTAAAGCTGTTCCACAGTCGTATGGCTAATTTACTTAGCGAACCTTCATTTCCATTCACTTATCGCGTTTTATATAGTATACAAGAAGCTCTGAAGCATATTAATCTGATTTTGTATAAATCTTTTTTTTTGGTAAATTAAATAATTATTCTATTTTTTATATATTTTTAAATTCTTTAATCAGAATAGAAACAAATATACGATTATGTTTTTCAAAATTTAATTTCTGAACAGATTGTTTTCACATTTTATTATTAAAATCCGACAGTTTGAAATAATTAACTAAATCAAACATAAAGCACATAATTAAAATTTTACTATAAATAATTGTTATTGAATTAATGGAATCCTTATAATTTTTTCTCTTTAGTTAATGTTTAAATATAAGTGTGTATTTAATTACTTTTAACTTCACACTCTAAATTCATAGGTATCGAGTAAATTCTCTATAAATTCAGAGCATTTCCTTAAGTGAAAGAATTCAATCACATGTGTAATCTGCTTTAAATCCGTATGTTAACCTGAAAAGTCAAAATCAGAGAAAATGCAACTTGCTTTTAATTTGACTACATAGAGTTTACTTAATTAAAGTTCCTAATTTGAAAGGCTTTGTCGTAGGACATGTCAGTCAAAACAACTTCAGACCTGAAAGTATAGTTTTTGCATAATTCGGTTTTGTTCTTTATGCCATTATTTATCCCCATTATTAATCCTTATGAGTAGTCCCGATTATTAATTATTTATGCCTCTATTAATCCTAATCCTAAGCGTCTTACTATCGAAACAACTGCGTGAATGAACAAGGGTAGGGTAAGAAAAGTTATGGCTAAAGCTTCGGGCATCTACATAGTGACCGAATAACTTTGTTCAGCTCCATTCCATTTCTGATCGAGAACGCCCAGAGGATAGAAACCTAGGATCTCTGAATTCATATTTCCTTGTCATCAAAAACTTAACAGAATTTTCGGCTCGACAGATTTTAAGTATCTCTATTTTACAAAACCCCCTTTATTTTTGCAGACCTTTGCAGACTTTTATTATTCATATATTCTTCGTGATTCGAATCTGAGCTCAACAACATGACAGCTTACTTCACTAGTCACTATATACTAACAAGGGCAGAGAACAAAATTATTTTAAAATATGTTTCTGGGGTTCTTACATGCTTTCTACATTACGTGCCCTTGCAAAGCAAAGTATATTAAATTTTTATTTACGTAGTAGTTTTGATGATAGGAAATAAGTGCATTTGTTTGCCGTAAAATAACAGGTAATACAGGGACAACAAACACTTACGCAAAAGATTTTAGGTTATGAAGTCTAAATTCCTATTTCGAAATGATAAGGATACTATGCCTAATGCTTGTTTTCAAGATTCGCAATGATCACTAAGGACAACGTTTTAAGTATTCCGTACGACAGACATTACAAAAGCATGGAGAATGAAAGAGGATTCTTCTGCCTACAAAATGTACTATGGCCATGCTTTGCAGACTTTTATTAGAATAAGAAATTTTAGCTCTGGTATCAGTTGCAAACTCTTGCTATGCAGCAGCTAAACATAGATAAGAAAGAATGCTTGAGCATTGTTTTTAAAACTTTCAGACTATGTTCTTGATATGGCTTTAACACTGGACAGTCTTCGATGCATTATTGTTTTCAACCATAGTGGCCATATGGCTGTCCTATAAGACATTATCTATTTGTTAAATAATTCTACATTATCTATTTCTTAAATAATTTCTGTCCCTTACCATATCTGGTCTAAGAAGGGATTTTAAAATTTACTTTCCAGAACCATTTACTAGGCCATAGATTTAATCGTTCAATAATAGAACTTATTCAGACTTGTTAATTCACGACTATTATTCTGACAAAAAAGATTTAATTGTACTCAATGATCTCTTCGACACAGAATCGTTATTGCTTGAAGTCCTAATTTTCCACCTAAGGTGTGAAACACATTCACTACATGTTTACTTTTGCAGCAAGAATTTTTCTGAAGGTTTTTCATATTTTGAGGCTTTCTGCATGCGTCCTATAGTGAACCATCTAATAGCATATTTTGAAACTAATGTTTGCTCTCACTAAGCAAGTTTCCCATTGTATCAATAATATTTATAAAATTTGAAACTTTTGCGGAATAATTTCTCCTACAGAAAATTTTACTTTTAAAATGTGAAGTTTAATTTTATACATTTTAAACTTTTTGTAAGAAATATATATTGTGCAGATATAGATTTATTACTGAGAATGTATGAATTTCCTGCACACTGTTGTTATAAATATTTATATGTTCATAAAACTCCTTAAGTTATAAAAATAGCAAAAGGTAATTTTTCAGTGCAGAAGAAAATTGACTGAAGATTTTGTTTTTCTGTATGAACAGGAGAGTAATACGATTCATGAATATTTCATAAATCTAATTCTAATAAAAAGATATTGACTTTTAAAATAATATTTTAATAGAAGATGTTCATATATATTTCATTTGAAATTAAAAGGAAGACACGCGAGAATTATCATTCAATTTAATGTAGTAGTTGCACAAGGGACAGCATTTATAGAACAGTGATCGGTGTATTCCATAAATTTAAAATGTAAAAAAAAAAAGCATTTCATGCTTTTAGAAGGTAAAATAAATCAAATAAAATCTAGATGAGAAGCGGGAAAAGTTTCTGTATTTCCAACTGCTTCTCATACATATCCAATAATTCCCTGAGGAAGCTATCTTCGCTAGTGTAATATATCTCTTTTCCTTTCCGAAAACGATACTAACTGAATGACAGAAGAATTTTATTCCATTTATACACTTCATGAGTAAATGCTTTTATTTATCTCTCTCTAGTTCTAAACACTGACAGATTATGCTTCCTGACATTTCATCATTTATTCGTTTGAGCTGCTTTAAGAGAACTTGAGTACTTTATTTTATAGATATTGTTTTGTTTGTATTGCGAATTTAAGTGCATTTTCTTGCGGCAAAAGAATTGCTGATTTCCTCTATCGTTAATAACATTTGCATAGCACTCTCAGTAGAATTTAGTAACTAAGGGTGTAGACAAACAAACACACGGGCAAATAAAAATTCAATAAATGAACTTAATAACTACAAGTATACTTGTGCTTGAGAAACGTTCCCAGAAATAAGTAGGAAATTGTAATTTTGTTTGTAAAGCTTTATATAGATATAACTTCAGTTTGAAACTAAAAATAAGTAAATAAATAAACGGGAATGGCAGATACTCACAACCTTATCCTACAGATTTCAGTTTATCTCCGAAATAGTGTCAAAACGGATTTCTGTGTAGTATAAAAAGTGGGAATACTTTAAAAAATCTGAATCATTTGCGATACGTTTTAGATCATCATGTGAAAATTCGAGCCAATAGTTTGCGGCATTTCACCTTTTCCTCACTTTAATTTTAAGACATTTTACGTGTAATAGATATTTAACGTAAAAAGTATCACTAGTAAAGCAAACGAGAAAGCCTTTATGTTCAGGTGTACCGGAGAAGGAATGTGGTGCTAATAGTTCTAGTTTGTTTTATTATATATTTATTATATATTTATTGCTTACAAATCTCTTTAAAACACACGAATAGGATAGGCATATTTCTCTTGTTTCCTGACATGTTTTATTCTAAGTTACGTAGATACTGTCTGTCAGTAAGAGTTTTGTAGGATGGGGGAAAAATCACTTTGGCCAACTTTTCTAATCCAACTTTCCCTGTGAAGTGATTGCCGGTTTCGCGAGATCTCACTTTTCCAGGGTAATGAAAACAATAAAGCTCAAGTGTTAAACAAACACAAAATAAACTTTATAAGGTATTTCTCCCGCCTTCTTCTCATGACTTCATGGTGTAGCGGTCAGCAAGCTCGGCGCTTATTTTTCATGTCTCCTGCTTCTAAATTACCTAATGATTCTACACTAGCGCCCGAACTAAAAAGGTGGTGGATGATGATTCTCCACCACAGGGATTTGGCAAATGGGTTTCCTAATCCAAAGTCGCCTTTTAAAAGGAGGAGTATATAAGGTATTTATTTCTCCCGCCCTCTTCGCATTCCTTCGTGGTGTAACAGTCAGCACGCTCGACGCGTAATCAAGAAGTCCGTGGTTCGATTCCCGGCGAAGGCGTTGCTCATTTTTCATGTCTCTCGCTTCAAAATAAATTAATCTCTCTACAATATTACCAAAGAAAGTGACACTCTATATTATTAGAAATAGGTTAAATTTCCATTTTTCTATTTATAGGTATATATTTTAGTTTGAATACTTTTTTGCAGTTTTAAAAGTCCTTTTTAAAAGAAGTTCAATAGCTAGATACTAAATACATGCTGTAATGGGCTTTTTAGGTAAAGAACATCTTTAAATGAGATCAAAAACCAGTCAAAAATGTTTACGTACGTGTATATTAAATCTTTAAGCACACTACTAAGAACTTTGAGTAAGCAATCCTCTTGCTCAGTTACAAAAGAATCAGAAGTTATAATAAGCAAGAACTCTTTATCAAAACGGAAAACAAATATTACTCTGATTCAAAATAAAATAAGCTGAAAACTTCAGAAATGTGCAAAACTGAATTCATAATTCACAATATCCAAAACAACATTTACATATACTAATTTTCAGTCCTCTTACAAAATAACACCAATTTTTATCTTTTAGACGGCATTCTTGCTGTAGGATCGCATCTCAAAGACGAATGGTAGAATAGTTAAAAATGGCTAAGGCTTCCAGTTAATTCTGTCTCGCAACTTTTATGCCTTTTATGAGTTTCATTACACAAAAAAGTTACTAAATTCGTCTAACATTGCTCCTGTTTTGCTAATAAAACTCAAACTAATTGCAATTGGTTGCTGCCAAACTGAAGCTAAACTTTAGGAACTGATTTAGTCATGGTATCCACAACCATTTGTTCTGTCGAAAGATAAGACAGGTTTATATGTATTTGCTGTGAATGTCGAGTATTAGTTGAAATTTTGAGTCGATATATTTTGTACCCAAATTGTATTTTTCAGATTCTGCAAGTTTTCCTGTTGACTGATTATCTTTCAAAACTCTTATTGGCAGAGTTTGAGAAAGATAAAAATTTTTAATTTTAATAGTCACAATAACTTGTGTAGCTTGCGACAAGTGCAACATATTCAGCGTCTGCTGAGTGTAAAGGGACACATGCCTGTTAAAATGAAAACCAAGAAATGCAGTTACTACATAATTACACTTCCTGAGTATATTTTCTGTCTTGCATATCTTCTTCCAATCAGCATCTGAGTAGATTATAAGATTTAATTCTACAGTCTAGGAAATATGTAGATAAACATATTTTGTTGTATTTAAATATTGATATTTTAAAAGCATTCCAATCTTTTGGACATGCGTTGATGCACTTTCTGCTAAGTATGCGATTTGAAGCTGTAATATCGAGTCTTGCGATAGGCGATACACAAAAAAAAATTTAAATAGCTTGGAGGTGTTTACCATTTGAAAGTAGAATATTCTTTTCTTTTCCTAGATTCTAATAATTAGTTTCTATTGATGAATTAATAGGTTTCACTTCTTCCAACGGAAACTGCTTGACAAACTGGTTTATTTAATTTTATGGGGATAAAAGACAACTTCCATCTTCTTTCCAAATTATTTTCATGATTAAGAAATAATTATCTTTAGCAAGATATTATTTAATAGCGTTTCTTTAAACCGTTGATTACTCTAAGAATTAGGGCTTATTTTTTAGCGCTTTCTAGAGTATCATAGACAAAAAAAAATGATGTTAAACTCTGGTCAAGATCCGCATTTTTGAAAAGACACGTAAATAAATGATTTGCTTTGATTGAATCCAGTATCCCTGAGCGTATTTTCAATAATTGCGTTCTAGCATTCAGCTGTTTGTTTGAGACTATCGACTTCTATAATTTAGAGACTTTATTTCTTTCTTTCGCGGAACTATGGATCTTTCTGATTGTTCCATGTATATTTTTCCTTTTAATTTGTTATGCAGAAGTGCTTTTTTAAGTTGTAGTTGATGCACGTTTTCAGTGTTACATGCAGGACATGCTAAGAAAAGTCTAACTGCTGTGTGTTTCACCACTGAAAAAGTTTCTTCATAATTATAACCGCATTTTTGAGTAAATCCTTTAGTAAATAATCTTGATTTGTATTTTATTTCCTCACCAGTTTTTCGCACTAATTTGTCCCCCCCCAATAAAAATAACCATGACATTTAAAATTCTGTAACATGAATGAAATTTACATAAAACTCTCGGTACAAAATGAAATATACATAAAACACACGAAACGAAGTATTGTGACGAAAAACAAGAAAGAACAGAGCAACGCAAAAACATAATACTTAATTGTTAAAAAAATAATATAATTATCACATTTTCATCTTTATATGATGAAAGCTTATCTACATATTTCTTATCGCACAGTGGCCGCACATGGTATTTCTCATTCATCTTTAAATGTTTTCTCCGTGCTTTCTTAGCTTTTATTGAGCCTTCGCCAAGAGAATATTTTAGTCTGATAAAATCCTTAAAATCATTATTAGATTTTGCTACATAATCTCAAGTGTGCTTCGAAAGAAACATTTCTGGGAAACCTCGTATCCAGAAAATCTGATTGTTTCATCCCCGCCAAGTCTCTCAGTGCTGTATTTCTACTTTCTCTCCTATATAAGACAAAGCTGCAGGAGAAAAATGTCTCCCCAGCGTCGTAAAAAGTCCCGAATGCATACACGCAACAGATCGCTGACCAGAGCTTTCTAGGCTAGCAACCTCCCCTTAAAACTAATGCGGGCTTAAATGCATTTCTTAGAAACGTTTCTTACAGCATCGCTTGTAGTTATTTATGCTTGTAGCTTCGTAAGGTGCATTTTTTCCTTCCAACCAAGATGTCGGGAGAAAATTCACTAAATGTAGTTTATCTGAACCTTGATAAAAAAATTAACATTTTTTTGGGGGGGGGGATAATGCGTAATGCCAATGGGTATTATATTTGTATGTGATTTAAGGGAAAAATAATTTTAAAATAGAAATTTTGAAGTTTGTTTTAATCAAAATGCATTCAAAAATAACATAATTATTGAAAATAATGTGTGCAAACTGAGCTATTTCTAATTTTTTTTGGAGAGTAAGACTGACCATAAATGATCCAGCACAAAGTTTTCTTCAGCATTGTTCCATCCCAATTAACTCGAACAAACGGGGTTCTGCTATATTTCAGAATGAGGAAATTATTCTTTTTCTGCGTTAGTTACTTTAATATTGCTACGTGCGTACGGTTTCGTATTGCCTTGAATGTACACTGAAATGATAATGAAATTTATTTTCGCCCCCTCCCCCACCGAATGATTCTCTCAATATGAGGGAGCACAGTCAGTTGTTACTACTACAAATTACTAACCATGTTGAATACAAGACAATGCAAAAACTTCAAATGTGTAAACTTGTACAGTTATTTCTCGATATTCTCAATACTCTGAGCTAAACTCTGAACTTAAATGGAAGCTGATGATCTTTCCGGTCTTATAAAGTGTTCCTCATCCGCTGAGAAATTTCCAGTACCTTCTCGAAATTGCTGGAAAATGCAGACAGTTGCAGTTACATAGGTCGATTGCAGTTACAGTTCCACAGGATTCGGACCAGTTATAGTTCCACAGCTATCGGACCAAAATGTCGCCAGCTTTAGCGACTTTTGGAAATTTCTCGCCAAATCTGGCGAGAAAAATTAGGCGCCAAAACCATTGCCAACTTGGCTCTCTCGTCTTAAATAAACTTACCCCTGTAACCTTATTTTTCCGGCGAGTTTTTTATCCTTAGGCCTTTTATTTCATATTATGTAAGAGATATTACAATATATATATAATCTCACTAATATTATTTACATATATGTATATAAATTCTTAAGAATATCAAAGCAGCAATGTTAACAACAATCTATTTGTTCAACACCCTCTGCACTCAAGACCATTTCTTAGTCTCAATACCATCAGGTATCTCTCTTAACAGATTTCTCTTGGGCTTTAAGTAAACTTTTCGGAAATTTCGTCGTGGCGATACAATAACACGTATTTAGGAAGGCATAAGAAACTCTTATTGAAAGAACTCGATAAAAAGATCTCGAACACATTTTGTGAGTTTAATGCTTTCTAAAAAAGGAATACTTAGAAATGTTTCTCAAAACAGAGGGAGGGGGTAGATGATATTACTCCGCCTTCTTAACTACATTTGAAAAAGAAAGCTGAGCATTCGTGAACACGTTTGCAATGGTAGAAGTATCTTCTTTGTTGCGTTCCTAAATATTTATACTTCTCTTTGCAATCTAAACCCAAACTTTTTTGTTTGTTTGTTTTGTTGTTGTTCTGTTGTAACACATGACACAACTTCCTGAGACTAATTCGAAACAACATTCGTTGCTTCACCACCCGGGAAGAAACTTTTTCTCGACTTGTCTCCGTGTTTCCAGAATAAATGTATAGGGCAGAATATAAATATTCTATTGCTCTTTCTATACTGCTACTAGCTACAGAGGTTATAAAAGAGCTGAGAGCTTTTCTATGCTATACATAAATACTTTTCTTTAATATTCTAACAAAACGTATTAGTTATTGACTTGCTTTGTCTCTAATTTACTTTTAACTTTAGATGCTTATATATATATAATGCATATGAGCGATATTTGTTTCTTGTCCACATTTCTATACATTCTTTAAGTGATATTTTTACTTTTTTCACAAAGAAAACAGATGATAAAATTATGCACCAAGAATGACTATTTTAGTGACATTATAGATGTTAAAATTTTCTGTAGTAGTATATGTCATTAGATCCATATTTATTTGTCTAAAATTGGTTTCTGATACGCTAATTATCGTGACAGCTACTCTTCTGTTCTTGAGTTCGTTGAACAGGAATGCAATCACGGGAAAACCGTTTGCTTGAGCTTATATCTGCGCAATTTTTCCCCATGAGGTTTTATTACGAAGGTAGAAAAATTATGCTACCAAATTCCAAAACTCATTAGTGATGTATTTTAGAAAGCAACATCTCAGTTTCTGAAAAGTGTATACATGAAAATAATTTATCGCTCTGAAATCTGGTAAAGACGCTGATGGTTGTTAGATAAGTAAATTAACCTAATTCTTTGTGGATCATATTTTGAAACAAATAAACTTTTTAGACTTTAAAGCTAGTATTCCCGTTTACATTATAGATAAAGACTTTTGAGGTCTACTAGGATTGCAGGAAAACCATCACCAAAGAAAAGTATTATCTAACAGAAGCAAGACAGAAAGAAGTTTCGCTAAGAGTCGCCATATTCATAACAAAATTCTCTAGTAGTGGTTCATAACGTATGGTACTACAGATGCTTTTTATGATAATTACGTTAGTAATATAAACATCAATAGTATCATTAAAAGTACATTTACTGTCTCTAGATAGCTCAATATGCAATAATGAAAAATAAATTAAAAATCTGATAAAATGTACAATGGCAGTAATCTTATAGAAAATATAATTAATAAGATCTCATGGAAAGTTAAGTGAGTAGAATAATAGATTATCTTAATTGTAATTCAAAGCAGAAAATGATAAGTTCGAAATTTGCTTTAGTGGTTCTTGTATGTTTCTCCTCGCAACGGCATAAAATCTGTTTTCAGACCTTGTTAAACTTGGCTAACTGATTTGTCGACTTTCGCGAAAACCATATCTTTGGCGAAACCTACGCCAGTTAAAGCTGCAAGCGAGATATTTTTGCCAGCGTCGCAAAATGTCCTGTGTACGTACCCGAGAGATAAATAACTTCGGAGGAGATTGTTTCGGCTAGAAACCCATTCATTTTAACTGATGCTCAGAGAAACTGCTTTCTCGGAAAAGTTTGTTCTAGCTAGATGTGATAATCCGATGACTATGTGGAGTAGCCCGAACAACGTTTTTGCTGTTGATAAGGGTAAGTTGTCGATAAATAAAATATCGTTAAATGGCTAAGGACTGTAAGCGTTCAGCCGCTAAAGTCACAGGTTCATCAGGATTCTATAATCATCGTGTACTACAAACTGATGAATCGTGAAGTCAATCAATAATCCAATTATCTTCCAAACAATCCGTGATAGGCAGTTTCGTTTTCTTCTCTTTTCATGTAAGTGATTTCTGTAAGTCTTCTCAATTTGTAAATTGAAGTCAGATTAGAAACATCATTATTTCCTTTATCTTGTTCATGTATTGTTCCGAAATAATATCTTCCTCTTGTGAGTTAAATTGTGTGAAGTAATAATAATTTTTTTCTTAAGCTGTCGATACAGTATTTTAATAGTTGTAATTATTTAAAATCTCGAGATTTTTTTGTTGAAAAATAACACCTCATGACTTCCATGTACAGCCTATTAAATTACACACATTTTGTGCTCCATATAAATTCTAGAATCCTTATTTCCTCGAATTATTCTAACTTAATTAACTGATCCCTCAAAACAAGTTGAAAATGACATGAAAAGTTGCAAACTTTGGAAATTAAATATTCAGGTCAATTTTTATAGTGCGGGAGTCAATTTTATTTTTTCATAACGAGTATAAATCTTTTCTAAGTATAATTACGGGAGCCGGGAGATAACATTAAACGTTAGATTTCGTTATTTCTTGAATTTTTTTAAAAAGTTTACATTGAAAAACATTATAATTATCCTCATTTAAAACCCTCCTCTGATAAACTACTAAGACCAACGATTGCAAAAACAAAGGCCCAGTGAGACTTTTAAGCCGTGTAAGGGGATGGGGATTTATATATACCAGCCAACACTTACGGCGGGATAACTTAAATGAATAATCAAATGTAAATTTTAATTCGAGCAAAGTATTATCCGAAGCCTACTTTAAGCGAAGTTGGCTCACTATCATAACTGGTGTAGATATTCAAATAAGAGCAATTCTAATGTAAGTCCTAAAACCACAAATCTTATTATGTCTAGTAGCAACTTTAGTAACGTAACTCCGAGAGGCAGAACACGCTCTGCTTTACAATCTAAAAACTTCAGCTTAAATGCACACGAGCTAATTTGCATTCTGAGATGGAAATGAAAAGAAGAAGTGACAGTAAAGGTCTAAATCATAAAATAACTGTTTAATTAATATAAAGGAACTTTACAAAGATTTTAGCTTTCAATAAAAAGAAATTAGCTCAGCTTGTTAATTTAACAAACTACATTTTGTTGATGGTTGCAATTTGTTTCTGTCCAACAAATTAAATAATACTAATAATGAAATGATGGTAAATAGAATAAGATAAAATATTAACTGAAATTTACAACTTCGGGCAAAAGAAAAGACTGAAGTAAAATTTAAAATTCCTTTGTAGTTAATATTAAACAAAACATAATTTACAACTACAGTAACTAAAGCGCAGTAGTCAGTTCTTAAAAGTCTTCGCATCTCATTCAAAGAAAGACTAATTAAAGATAAAAATTCTCACCGAACTTGCTAATAGTTAAAACATAAAAGCGATTTCATCGTTCCAGGTGTGATATATATAGTCGACCTTCGGGTTACCTATGCCTTACATCACGAGCAATTAGGTTCACGAACAAATTATCTGAATAAAAATGACTCCGATGACGAACGTTGTCTGACTGCGAATTACGAATACGCAATCTACAGTATATGATTTTAAACGCATTTGAAGGCAATCTTTGCTACAGAATTAGAACTCAGTTATTTTATGGAAATCATTTTAATTTCTCTTTTGCGTAACTCTAATTAACAAGCCCTGCAGCAAGTGACTTACGGGGTCACGAATTCCGCAATTAACAAACCCTGCAGCAAGTGACTTACGGGGTCACGATTTCCGCTTGGAGAAAATTGTGGCCAGCTTATATCGTAGGCAGAGGCTGCGGAATTTTGAGAGTCTCAGCGACATTTTTTATGTACGTTATTTTGTCTCTACGCTTGGGGTTCAGAAGTTGATGTGAACAGGTAGAGGAGTTGCTAGAGGACCATAAAAATAAGCTCAACAAGAAAGAATTGCAGCAACCTCAGATACAGCATCGAAAGGTGATTATGAAGGAAATGCCTTCAAAGGAAGAGGAAGGAAGAAAAGATATAATACTCACAAAATTTTGCATATATTCGACCCACAAAAGTTTGCAAAACGGCTCCAAGATGCAATGTTTTCATTTAATGATACATTCATGATAATGCAGTAGAAAAGTTACTGCTTATATATTTCCAATGATAATGTATATCTCACTTTATAAAAATTAAAAAAAAGTAGACAACATACTATCATATGAAACCTATTTTTAATGAAACAAAGGCCCAGTGTCCCTTAAGCAGGGACAAGCGTTCTTAAGAGACAAAGAAATGATGAAGGAAAATGTCCCAGGAAGGTAGTTAGGCGTTTTTATGGAAATGAGCTCCTCATACAAACAACAGCAGTTCTTTCCTTCCGCTTCCTCAACACTTTGCACTTAACACCGTTCACTCATCTTCTTACAGGTATAGTAAAATTTAATGAAGTTTATTGTATATTTTATCTATTTAATATCGTGTTTATTATTTTCATCTGAGATTTTTATTGGCTTTGGGTTTTGAACTTGTGCACGGAGTAAGTTTAAATAAGAAATCACTTATGGACCCAAAACAAATTTACATATTTACATTAATTGATTTAGATAAAACAGTTTCGGTTTACGAGAATTTCGGATGACGATTTTCAGATGGCTGGTAGTTTCGGATTTAAGGAACGATTAAATTCGAAAATTTTACGATTAAATTCGTGAAGTGAGATTTCAATGTACTGCGTTCTTGATTATCAGTAACTCAATTTGTCAGATGAGTTCATGCACACAAGGTCATAGAAATCCTTCGGCTTAAAATTCCTGAATGTTAATTCCTACACAGATATTTAGAAGCATAATATTTTGAATCATGTTGTATATAATCACTTTTGGTATCAGGTCCTCAACTGCAGTCGAGTTTCGACAGACATAATTGAACGAGTTATAATGAATTTCGAGCTATTAAAAATTCGAATTTACAAGATTTTTGTGAAAACTCGGTCTAAAAGTAGCACCAAAGTGGCGATAAATACATTAGCCATATAAAAGCAGAAATTAGGGCGTACATCAGTATTAAATTTACTCTGATATATATTCAATATTTGAACTGTAATAAAAATCAAAATACTTAATTTTTCTTATAATAGTCACTCTAACGAGCGGTATAAATATAAAGTCTGAAAGCTTTTCAGATTTTACATTACGACCAAAGGGGCGTTATTTTAACGTTTTGTGGATTACCTTTGTTTATTAAATATCATGCCCTTCGCAGTTAAACCATTAATATCAGTTTAACAGCAATATCGCAAAATAACTTTAAAATGAGCATATCTTTAGAATTTCCGATACACAGTCGCACCCGCTGGAGACAAAAATGCTTTTTTTTCCGTAGAGTGTTGCCATTGCTCGCTTTGAAATCATTGAGTTTGTTAATAAAAAATTCGTTAAAGTTTCACAAAATAGGAAATAGCTAATAGAACAAACTCCAAATTTAGGCTTTCAAATGCCCATGTTCGAGTGGAAACGTACGTTATTCAAAATTTGATAATTCTAGATACCATTGTTTAACACAGTGCGAGAAACATAGATACATTTATGCAGATTCTTTCTTATTTAATTTCTTTAAATATAATACAGGGCTCTAACATTTAGTGGCAACAATTTGAAAAGTGAACCAACATTTATTGGTAAACAACGCACAATGACAAAATGAAATTAATAGCCCTTCAGGAAAAATTGCCCCTTTGGACTAATAATGATTCTAATAAATCTAGTTAATGTAATTTTAAAGGTGCAAATAATAAGTAATAATAATTGAATTTTATCTGTCTTTATTGCTTTTAAATAACGTCGCTTAGCCTGTTAATTAATATCAGAACAAACTTAAAAAGAAATTTAAATAACTTACGTTTCTCCAAATGGTAACAAACAGGCGCTTGGAATATAAAAATATTTTATATTGGGCAGTGGAAACAGATGTTTTTTAGATCGCTGATTTCTTTTTATTTTCATTTAGGTGATCACAAACCAAGGCCTGACCACGGAAAATGGTACCTAGACATAGCCCTAAACTTGTATAACAAAGTTCGAATCAAGTAAGAATCTGTCCTATATTTTCGATGAGAAATCATTCCATCAGGTGTTTTACCAGCAAAGAGATTGGTTTGGAAAGTCTATGTGATGGCAGAAAATCAGGAGATTTGTAAAGAGTTTGGATCTTAGCTATTTTGGTGGCATGAAATGTAAGAGTTGCAGAGTTTCGGACGGGGGGAGATTCTCGCAAAAACCATATTATTTGGAAGAAATGGGTCGAAAAAGGAGAAAGGGATAGAGGGAAAATTTAAATGATAACTTATAAATGAATTATTAAAAGTACAAATTAATGTTCGGATTACTTATCATCGTCATTATCACTGGTTTTCATCTATATTCGCAAGAAATTAATGGAACTTAATGATTAAACTATTATAAGTGATGGCATATATTTATTGATTATGGAGATTCTAGCATCAAATTCATTTTTACCATACGCTGAGTAAAAAATCATTCACAGTTTTCAACATTTCATTAAATTCAAATTATCTGCATTATTTTTAGCACTAGTTGCATAATTTATTTTACTTTTTAACATTTTTGTCAGTTGAAGAAGAGCTCGATTCAGCAGCAACGGATAGGGCCGGTGCAGTACTAATAGTTTTAATAGATTTTGGAAGTTTCAGATCTGGCACCTTAGAGCTCTTAGCAAAACTAATTTAGGGCTTATGGTATTTTTCTCTAGTCTTATTTGATGGAAATTTGGGGCAACCTTGGTACGAAGCGGAGTGTACTCTACCCTACCGTTACACCAAACTGGCTTTTCAATTTTTCCTTCATTAGGGCAATCTTGGGTTTTATGCCCTTGTCCATATCCTCGGAATAAGGTAACACATATCCGAAGAATAATGCCACAACTGACCGCTCTGGTATTGGAGATCGTGATTCTTAGAGATATATTTCCCCATTTTGCTAGAAAGAAAAGATTTTTTCAGGTCTTAAATTTTTTTCAAATTCTTGTGTTGATACCAGTTGAATTAGAAACAGGGACATAGGTACCTTCGTTCTTTTTTTTTGGTTGGCTAAAAAACTCTTTCTTTCAAGTACACTCAAACCTGTTTTTGTGCGATGGATAGGGACAGCATAAAAAGTCGTAGAAAACTTCACGAGTAGCTTTAAAAAAGAGTCAAAGTCCTTTTGAGATGACTTTTTTCAGTTATCATGCAGTCGGTAATCAGTTTTTGCTACGACTGTTGTTTCAGTAGATGCTTGTATATGTCTCGGTAGCCAGATATACAAGATTGAAGCTCCTTTTTTATTGATTATTTATTTTTTATTGATAACTTTGCCAATTATGTTCCAATTTTTTGTTTTTAACGTTGATAACTGCTTCATCTAAATATTCGAGGCGAATTCTTGAGAATTAGCAGCATTAGCATTAGATCAAGATCATTTGGAATGCTAAGGTCCGTCTGCTTGGTATTTTTGCTCAAAGACAGAAAATCCTAATTTTTCGCAATCATAGATAAATCTTTTAAATCAAAATTCCGGTCCTAAATACGTTGCGACTATAAAGATCGTGTAAGGCGAAGAACTGAGTTCTTTTATTAAGCGTTGTTTATTACATAGATTATTTTTTATTAAATTTGAAGGACAAATATCTTACGACTAATAATAACATCAATAATAATGTTAATCTAATTTAATTACGTTTAATAATAACATGAATCATAATATTATTTTGCCGATTGGCAGCACACTTCTTTTGTATCGCTGATTTTCTGATGAAATTTGAAGCATTGTAATGTGCTAGCTAAACTAGAGTTCCTTAGAAGTTAGAATACTGAAGAACTTTGAGGCGACTATTCGCTGAGTTCTTGTAATGTAAGCAACAAATCCCGAAAGGGTTAAATTACCCTTCATTCAAACTCAAAATGAATTAACAAATGGCCCCTCTCGGGCTACAAGAAACATCTACTTGAGCTTACTATAACACTAATTTAATACTAAATAAAATTAATCAGCCAGAGTTGTGCAGAATCAATATGAGTAGTTCGCCCTTATTTAAAGATCACCGGCGTAGTATACCAGTAGGCACATATAAAGTACGGCTGTAGAAAAGCAAGCTAAGACTAATAGCAACAACGTCGCCGAAAGCTAGAACACACTTTCCTACTGAAGTAACACAGACTTTAGCTTAAATACCCCGTTTGTACCTTTTTTGCATAGATGGTAATCTTGAAAACTTACAAACGTAGGTGGCAACGTAGGCAGGCAAACGTAGGTGGGAAATTAGAATGTATAGGAAAAGCTTGTTTCAAAATAAAAATAACTATCTTGAAAATAAGGTAAAACCCTACAACATCTTACGCCTTGCCAAGTGGTAGGAGAGAATTTTGTAGCCCGAGTTTTTATTCAAAATTTCATAAATTATCACAAAATATGAAATAAATAAAAAAAATTCAGAATTCGGGGTTATATATATTGTTGTGGAATTAGTTAAGAATTGACCATGTTTTGGTGGAAGGCTACGTGCGTTCCAAATTTGGTGGTTCTTTATACCGGCGTTTCTCTACAATGCAAGAAACTTATATGTATATATACATACCGATTCTTCAATATTTAGTAGTAACAGCAGAAATGCAATAGAAAAGTGCTACATAAATTTAATATAATGCCATAAGGTTCCTCGGTTCTGTGAGGGAATCAAAAGGCGTTACGTGGCCTGAGAGTGACAAAAAAAAAGAATATTTCATTGTTTTAGAGGCATATTTCTCCATTTCAACAGTATGCCAGTATAAATGGAAGCATAATATTAAAAAATAACAACTTAGCTGTTATTAAAAGACAAAACGTTAAACAATTCAAAGCGACAATTAATAGCTTTAGTATCAACTAATTTTTAGCATAATAAAAAGACAGTTTCCGATAAATGAAAAAACCTGATGTGTACACCACATGACTTCCTTGTATAGAATATTAAATTATAAGCATTTTCCTTGCATTTCATTTAAAAGTATTGAATGGAATTAACTTTACTTCGTCGAAAGCACATAAACCAGAACACAATAAAAACACAAAATTCACTATATTTGCTTACCATAGCGACACTCTGATGCTAAGTTCACTTAATAGCGTTACATCTCATTTATTTTGTAGCTCAGAATGCACAAAATTATGTCATCTAGGAATTACCTAATCGTTGCCACATGTTCTTATCAAATACTATAATAAATCTAAAACGATGTATAAAAGAACTTAAACAACAACAAAAAAAAAGAAAGAAAGAAAAAAGAAAAGAAACAGTCTTTTACACATGATTCAGTATTTCTCATTCAATTAATTCAATTCTCACTTCGTGACAGGGCAAAAATTTATAAATACTCAAAATATCTATAGTAAAAATTACGAAGTAAATCTTAAGCAATTATTTCCTTGAATAAATTCCAGAATGGATTAAGCATGTTCCAATAATAAAAGAAGGCGTTATTTTTGCTGTTGCGAATCTTAGTTTCTTTAGATTGGCAACAAATCTACTATTTGCTAAATTTCAAATGCAAACAAATATGGCTGCTATGGTAAAAATAATTAGGCTTAGCCTCACTTAAACAACTTTTGAATTGTTGATAATTCTGGAAATATTGCATGTAGATTTACTAAAGGGATAAAGACCTTAACCGGGAGATAAGGGCAACCTTAATTATCATTTTCAAAGCAAAAAATGCGCAAATTACAACATATAACAATAAGAAAACTGAGTTCACTCAGCAGAGTAATAGTGGAGGCATTTATATCTATTTATATACTTTTGGTGAAGCCGATTGCAAACAAAAAGGGGGGTACACATGTACATGTTACAGAAGTCCTACATATAAAATTTTAACGTTCTGAAGCTACTCGTTTTTGATTTACGCGAGATAAATTAATAGATACGTACGTACGTACTTACAGACACCATGAGAAAATCTCTTCTGAATCCATTTTAAATGAGTTTTAAAATTCGTTTGGGGAAATAGAGTCTTGTATTCAATCTTTACGTGCAGATGTCACTCAAAAACATCGTTAAATTGCATTCGATAGAGGTCAAAATGTATATTTTCGTTGAAATATTGTACTCGGAAGTTTTCGTGATTACAATACTTCCTTTACTTCGTACAAGGAAGTAAAGACATAAAACTATTTTATAAGACTAAAACAGCAACTGAATAATAAACATCTCAATTTCTGCGTGTGACATTTAAAAGCCACTCTTAGAAGCTGAAAAGATCACAATGAAAAGCCGTTAATGCCGTTAAGATCCCACTTCTTCCTAAGATCCAATCATCCAAATCTTGATCGACATGTTTATGGAAGGAAAGTCAGTTTATCGTGTTAAATTGAATTATTCGACAGAGTGAGTAGGAAACTGACATCGAATTTCGGTTAACCTGACAGTTGTGGGCCAATGTTATACTTAGCAGTGAACCGGAAATCATATGGGCTTGAAAATTACGCTGAAGAGCATCCTCCGAAGATTCTAAACTGATGGATATTAAACATATTGAGTCCAATCCCTATCACATGTATAGTGAATTTGAAAATCGATATGACAAAATTCACGAATTTTATCAAATAAGACGTATATTGTCGACTCGATAAAATGATAAACTAGTCTGTCTCATCTCTCCCAAGATGGACGTGTAATTTCGATCGCCTTTATTGGTTACAGCTTATTCTTCTCTTAATTGAGCCATTCATTTCGAACGACAAAGATAAAATAGAGCAGATAGCGATAAAATATCTCAAATGCATTATGCATAATTCTGCATTCTTCATCGTTTCGAAGAAAAGGATGAAGTTTTTTAGAATATTTCTTTGGAAACTAAGTAGTAAATGCCTCTGGTATAGTTTTCGTTTAACTAAAAAGTATAAAAAAGGAGAGAATTTACAACAGCAAAACGATTCTGACAAATTGTAAGGTTTAGAGTACTTATATTTAAATTTATATTTAAGCATTAAAGAAAAAAAAAATACTTACCTGCCAGAATCAGGTTTAGTTTGCAGGTGAAAAAAATATCTGAAAACTTTGCTATCAGTTATATTTATCAAACTATCTTTAAGTAAATAGGTATCGAATACTTGTTATCTAGCTAATTCGTTAAAAATATCTTTTCTGAAAATGGGCAGTTACATAATGCAGGCCAAATGAAAAGCGAATTTGCTTGAAGATTTTCCACAGGTGCCTTTGTGTTAATAGAAATCAGGAGATAATTATTTTAAAGTTAACTTAATCCCGTGCTGCAGTTGAAATTATTCAGAGCTAATGAAGGATTATAGGTACGAGCTTTTTTTAAAAAAGCTAATGTTTTAGAATACAATTTTTTACAGCAGCTTATTATTTGAAATGAGAAATATCATGTGCTACTTTTAAATTTATTCTTCATTTAAAATATCTCATGTAAAGAAGATATTGGACTGAAGGATATGTTTTTGTGTTTTAGGATGAGAAATATTCTGATTCCATTATTCAAAAATACTGTAAAATGCATAGTATTAAAATTTATAAGTGAAAAATTAGGAACATTCTTAATTGGAAACGGAAAATTCGTCAGTCTTTATTTCGACACAAAGAAGACTTGAAAGAATACAAGAAAAATGTACGTACTATTTTAAATGCTTTAAAGTTAAATCTTTGATAACAACAAAAAAAAAATTAGCCGACCCAGAAATCAAATGCAAAATCTTTAAAAAGCGCATGTGCAACAGCAACAAATAAATAAATAAACTAAGATTCACAGCTTAAGAAAGCTAAAACACATAATGTACATTGCACAACAAAATTGGCGTTCTATATATATTTCTCGTTCACCTGGACCGATTGACGAAATTCAAATTGTGTTTTTCATGTCTCGAAAGGACGACTTAGGATATGTATTAGCATTGTTCTAATGTAAGTATTTTGACACAAAATCAGACTTTTTCTGATATGAATGCCATTTTTTTTCTCCGTTCTACGACTCAAATTATGCCAAACTACCAAATTTTGTAAAACTCGTACTAGCAGTTTTTAAAAAGTTAGCTCTCAAAATTTTAGCTGCTCAATGTTAATTGAATTTGATATATATTTATTAATATCTTTTTTCTCTTTTTTTATTAAACTTACTTGATTACTTCTTTCACATTTCGAAATTTAGGTTCCTTCCAATATAAATTCGCCCGTTTTTTAGTCCAAAGGGGCTTTGCCCCTAAAAGACTACTGTTTCCGTTTTGCGATGTTGTGTTGGAAATATTAAAAATATGAATCACGTTTCAAATTGTTAATGATTAATCTGCATAAATATATGTATATTTAAAGAAATTAAATAATGAAGAATCTGCATAAATGTATGTATGTTTCTCCAAATGTGATAAAACAACGGTACCTAGAGCCATCCAATTTTGAATAACGTACGTTTCCACCCGAATATGTGCATCTGGAACCTCAAATTTGGAATTGTGAATTTGTTTTATGATCTATTTCATATTTTGTAAAACTTTAACGAATTTTCGATGAACAAACTCAAACGATTTAAAAGCGAGCAATGGCAACACTCTACGAGACAAAAAACCTTTCTATCAAAAGCACCCGGAACTGTGTATCAGAAATTCTGAAGATATACTCATTTTAAAATTGTTTTGCGATATTGCTGTTGAACTGAATTTGATGGTTTAAGTGCGAAGAACATGATATTTAATAAATAAAGGTAACACACAAAGCGTTAAAAATCGCCCCGTTGGACATAATTTAAAATCTGAAACCTTTAAGATTTTTTTTATGATTTATTTTTAAAATTTATATTTTAAAATAATTTTAGTAAAGTGTAGTTTAAATAAAAGTGTAGGTTTAAAACTAGAACGGCGTTCTTCTTATTATTTGTAGATACAATTATTTAAAATTTATTTTATTATATTATTTTTTTGCTTTATGCATACCGCATATTCGTGTTATTTACGTTGAAATCAAGAACACTGTTATAAAAGATAAGAATAGCACGCTTAATTTAATGGAGTTTAATAAGAAACAACATTGAAACATATATCTCTCTGAAGAAAATTGTTTAGTGTATTGTCAGTCTGCCAAAATTGTTCAGTTAACAGAAAAATCCTGCGCTCAAATACCAGTTGCTCTTTCGTTATAAAACTTTTACAATTTACAAGCGCTTAATGTGATAACAACCAAATTAGAATTAATTAATTTAGTTGTGATAAAAACTAAACAACTCTTAATTAGAATTAGTAATCCAATACATATCGTGAAACTAGAGTAAACTGAACGTGAATTTTATGCTAAAGCCATCTGACTTTGTTTAAATTTCTGTAACATGTTTACAAGGCTGATTCGCGTTCTGTTACGAGCAATGAATTTTACAGCATCTTCCTTTTTATATTTCAAACCTTTAGTATAGGTCAACAAATAATTCCTTAAACATATTAAGTAAAACTTGCAACTTCCGTTAAAGATATTCCTGATTACGAAAATTTTTCTTTGTAGCTACTGAATAATAAATAATATAGTGCTCTTTGTTTCCCGTTAATATTTGCATCTGAAAGTAGCTGAGTGGTAGCTTGGTTTGGTCATGTTCATGATGAATGGGTTGGCTGAATATAGTTTTCAGATTTGTGTCATATATAGTTTGAATACAGGATAGTTTCTAAAAATATCCTTCACGAAAGTATCCTTCCTAAAACCAGATACCCTCGCATGCTTCATTATAAAGCATAAATCAATGAACCAGACTTTAATCGCATACTCTTCATCAATCAAAGGAGTTTTTATTGCAAGAAAAGCTTGCTGTTGTGACTTATCTCACTTGTCTGATAGTAACATCAGAATAATCCTCTGAAGGCGTACAAGACTGTGCCTGTCGTTGGCAAGGCTCTTGAGCACCATACAGGTGACAATACGACTTCGTTCAGTTCCTCCTCCAATTTTGATGAAGGGCATCCCAAGCAGGGGACTACTTCGAGGGTCTCCCACCTCTCGTCCCCTGCCACGACCTCCCAAGAGAACTTTCGGCATATTTAGATTGCCTCCGTGCCGCACAAACACTATACATTTGCAAACATCTATGCCTTTTCTCTGGATTCTAACCCGGAGCCTTCAGTACGGCAGTCAGCGTCAGTGACCACTATCCCGGTGGGGCAGCAAGAAAAACTTATTCGAGCTTGAGTAGAACGCCAAGCTAAAATTAAGGTAGTTAGTATCTTATATACCAAACAGTTTAAATATATTCTAATTTAAATGTGCCAGTATCTCTCAGAAAACACTTTTATACATCACTGTTCTTATCTCATCCCTGCAGTAGAAGCACAATTTAAAATTTAATAAGATTAATTAATTATTTTTTTAATGTCCCTGTCTTCAAACAGCTCAGGGAATTTTTAATGCGTTAAATTTCGCGAATATATTAGGTATTTGCGACAAAATGTTATTTAGAGTGATTAATGTATTTGCCACTTGTTCTCATTGATTTTGGGCCATTTTCTTTTTAATCTACAAAATCACCAGCGGTGTCAAATTCAATTGTTTCTCTTTCTTCAAGAGTATTAAAATTCCTTAAATGAGAAATACATATTTAAAAATTTATTTGTATGTATCTTAAATTGAAATCAACAGAATGAAACTAAGCGTTTTAAAATATGCTCTTTTATATATGCATCAGTTATATTAGATTTAGCTAAAAAGATTTATCTTGAGTCTTCCACAAAAAATTCAAAATTACGAACCTCTTTATTTTAATTCTTTGATGCTAAACAATTCATTTATCGTTTCATTATAAACAACAGAACAACTAAAAAAATAAAAATGTTATAAATTAATGTTTTTCACTTGAAACTAGAATTTCCATATAGCCCTCTTTCATTTTTCTCATGCAAAAACTCAATTTATACCAGGTTACTTAGTTATGTATTCAGATAGTTACTATCTTTATATAAAATACTTAAAATCGGTTCGACCCATTTTCTTCGATGGAATCTTTTAGTTAGCTATAAGAAGTATACTGTTATAATTTAAGTATAGATTACAAAACTTACTCTTCATAGTATGGCAATAGCTCAGAATTTTTAATTCGTCAAGTCTGAGCTATTGACATAAAAATTAATGGAATAAATGAAAAAGAACTCTTGTTAAATAAATGAATGGGATGACTTAACAACTGAAGATGCCAGCAAAATGCAGCAAAAGAGGCTTTCTCTCCTTCACTTACCATAGCTTTACAATAAAAGTATCAGTTAAGTTATTGAGTTGAAGGATTAAGAGTGATGCTAATGTAAACGCATTATTTGGTTTTCTATATTATGAAATGTATTGTTTGAAATGTATTCCAGATCCTTATGCATACATTTAGATTATTCCATGTTTGGAAACAGCTATATTTTTAAAGTTTTTTCACATTTTAATTATATAAAACTGCTAGTATAAATATTGTAAAATTGAAGATATGTTAGTCTCTTGACGGTTAAAAATAAAGACATTACACTGACCTACACTGACCTATTGAGCAACTTAAAAAAATAAAATAAAGACACTGGTAGAATTCGGATAAACCTACTAAAAAATTTAAAATGTTACATTTCAATCTAAAGAAAATGGAATTAGGATCTGAAAATTGAGAGCTAGAACTCTTACTAAGCAGTAGGAAAACTATAGGAAGTTAATTTGACAAGAATGTTAAAAGGAAAGTATCAGTATTAAAAGAATTCTGTTGAAACCCATATAACATTTAAAAAAAAATTCAGAAAATGTACGAAGAAACAGAAAAAGAAGTTACTTAATGCATAGCACAAACTCAAGCATTTCGGAATTTTATTTAGAGAAAAAATTTATTACAAAAAGGTTTAAATAATTGATAAATTGAAAAACTTCCGATTTTGTCAAGTCAAGTAATAGTATCATAAAATATTAAAACTCATATAAGACCTCACAGAAATCTGCAAACGTCTTGAATTTATCTTCAAATGCCTTGAATTTTTCAAAAGAATAAGCATGCAAGGTAAATAAAAGGTGAGCCTCTTTCCAAAAATACCGCTAAAAATTTCTTACAAAAATAGCAAAATTATAGTAATAAATTTCAAAGTAATCTGCAAAATTTATTATTATTATTATTA